>JAOWBC010001255.1:7159032-7180918 GCA_028566105.1 Hypoplectrus providencianus | reverse complement strand
CCAGCCAGCCAGCCAGCCAGCCAGCCAGCCAGCAAGTGAGATATTTTAAGGATTGGATACGTTCCATGTTTCTTTTCAATCTTAGAGAGTACTTATTTATGTACTCATGATATAATTGCCTATGTGGTTGCACTGACTCTGGCCTTATGATAGGAATGGTCCTGGCGTCTGGGCTTATCTTCAAGTAGCAGATTTTTTTTTTACCCTTTTCAGAAAGCTTTTGTTGTCTGACTGCAATGCTCGTATCACTACTCAATCAGAAATAGAATCTTTGGCTTATTACATTTTTTAATGTTTTAAAGCTTTAATGATAGTCAAATCTTTGTTCAAGGTAACTGATATAACATATAGACTTTGTCTGTGCAAAATTTGAAAATGCCCAAGTTCCAAGGATTTTGCAGTCATCGAGACATGCTGGAGCATGCAACATATATGTATATATTAAACAATGATGTAAAGTAAATGCATGGTAATGAATTCAATATAATCTACACAAATAAACATGATGAACTACTATATGTCCAGGAGGTCTTTCTAATTCAGATTTAGTATCTTGGAGAGACTCAGCCAGTACATTAATATTTTACCCAAGCATTTCCAACACAGAAATGCTGGCAGTGGGATTAACATCTCACAACTAGCAATGTTGTGTTTTGCTCTGTAAGAGTGAGGGAGAAGCAGAATGGCAGAGATGTAAAGAAATGAAGGGACGGATAGAATGAAATGAAAGTGATGAAAAAAAAAGAGTGAAAGATGCAATAAGAAAGAGTGTTGAATCATACTGACCTTCATGTCTAGTTCTCAAAGAGTTCACATTGGTAAGAATGTTCTCGGCTGGGTATTATAAAATGCTCACACAACATGTGACTGCCTTACATGTTAATGTAAAGGTAACCTTTTTGCATTATACCTAGGATTATACATTGCATTTACATTATGCATTGCAATATAAATATGATTTGAAGAGCATCTCTTACCATATGGAGAGACCCAGCTTTTAGCCATGATGGACTGTATTTCTATAGCACTTTTCCATTCATAATGACCACTCAAAGCACTTTGACACCTTCCACTCACTCACACATTGATCAAGGCTAGCATTAAGAATTAATACACACCAACATACTGATTGGAGCAAATTGTGGTTCAGTACACTTCCCAAGGATACTTTGGCACACCCTTGGTCAGGAGTGAAATGGCCTTTTGCTCAATGGGTGATCAATGGGTGACACAGTCATGGCTTCTTGGAAGAATCCTAATAACTCTGGTGATCCCTTAAATTCTTCATGTAACTTTTGAGTTTACGAAAAGATAGCATTGCCATCAGCTTCAAGTAAAGATAAACATTAATGATGTTGACTGCACAAAAAGGCTATAGCAACAAATTCAGCATGTAAAGACAGCTTTGCATCACTAGCCAGTCAAACTATGCATTCAGTTTTTCTGTGTGTTTTTTTTTTGTGTGTGCATGTTTATGTGCATGTGAAAATTGTCACAAGATAGGATAACCCCTTACACATTTTAAGATTATCTTGATTTTTTTTTTTTTTTTTTTTTTTTGCAGGTTACACATCTGAAAATAAGACATTTGGAAAAACATTAATCTCACAGCTCTGCCTTCAGGTATGTCAGTCGCTCTGTTTAAACAAACAAAGCAGAACAATTTTGTGAAAGTTCTCCGACTTCATCTCAATTTCGAAGGACGCCCAAAGCCTGTTTTTCTTTTCATCAAAAAGGTGAAGCCAAACAAATGTTTCTGTTTTTGTTCCCAGGAAAGCATTTTTTAAGGCCTTAGCCCTTAACCAATTTATACAAGCAAGCGAGGAAGGGACTGGGTGGTGATCACTCTTCATTTTAGAGCCTGTGATGTTTTTATGTTTTCTCAGCGGCCTGGGTGGACAATAGAGTGGGTTTAGCCAAAGCACATCAATTATCAAGCACAGAAATCACTATTTGAGTACCAAAGTAGTGGGCAAATGATAGCCGTGGGCATGACTTGCAATGGGAGAAGGGGCGGCAGAGGGAGAGATAAAGTGAATAGGATGACAGAAGAGGCAATAGCCCCTGAAAAAAAAATCAATACTCTTTGACCATGTTTGTTCTCATTGTAATCAGTCATTAGTTTAAAAAGCTGGCTGGCTGCTTCAGAGTGCTCTCTTCTGATGCTCCGCAAATCTACTGCTGGATACAAAAATGAGATTGGGATGGCAAGTAGGAAGAGAGGCCAGACACCCGTCGAGGGCGAGGTTACCTGCTGCAGGGAAGAGAGGCTCAATTTGGTTTGATATAAAGATTCCACAGTGCAATAATTTTCGAGGAAATATTATTTGAAGAAGATAAATTCGAAAGGGAAACTCGACACGGAAAGAACACTCTATGCATGCAAGCAGAAAGGCAATATGTCTCCACGGATACAGTAGATTTTTTTGCATGTGAAACATAGTTTTGTTTCAATGTTTTCTAGTACAAATGTAACTCAAACACCTTATCAATGTTCATGCTCAAAACCAAAGAGATCTACATCCAAGAAGACGGCTCTGTGAGGCTGTACTTTGGCACTGTGGTGCTCTAAGACAAATAGCCGCCGCCTGCTTAAATGCTCAGAATAACAGCAATAATATGTAGTAAAGTCCACCATGGTAGTAAACTCAGTCACATGGCAGCTTTGCCCTGCAGCATAACCTTCTTTAATGCCTATGTTATTTTAATGCACAAATTTACTGGCTTAAAATTGAACTCTTTTTACAACCAGTAGAGTCACTCCCTGCTGGCCATTAGAAACAATGCAAGTTAACAATTGGCTCTAGTGGGTGCAAGTGGAAAAGTATACCACTATATAAGATCACCAGTCACTTGAATCAATACTAGCACTAACCCTTGCCTTAGTATAAACAAAATTGTAATATTAATTGAAATCCAGATTGTTTCAATTATTGTGAGGAGGAACTCTTCAAGCCGAATATGCATTCTAGTCATTTGACAGTGAGTTAATTATCAATATTACAACTGTTAAACAGACTGAAAGAATTACTATGCATGATTTAATATGCCTCAGTTGGATGAGAAAGTATTTTGGTGCCTTTGGGAAAGCAATAAGGAAATGATAGCTTGATATCTTGCATTAACCTTGAAAGAAAGCTATGGGGGAGTGTGAACACAGTAAAGTGCATGAGTTTGAAATGTTAAGGGAATGTGAGAGGGAGGTGGCTGGAGACTGACACAGTGGAATTAAAAACACATCCATTACTGAATGTGCATGGACACCAGTGGAGGCAGTGGCACTGAAATGAGCCTAGGTGAAGAGTGCAACGTCAGGATTTGATAGATTCAGCATCAGGGCTACATGACACAGCACCTCAGTTAAATGGAGCTTGACTTTAATTGTAGGTTGTCCCCTCTCTCTCATCTCCTATTTTATTGTTGGGGAGTTGTTTACAATGTTGAAAAGCTATCAGTTGTTGACTGGCCTCTGTCTCAAGCAAGAGTTCTCAACCAAAACAAAATAGAGGAAAAATCACCCTTCCTGTCACCACATGGATAATATGTTTGTCTGGAAATGAACTTTGTGTCAGCACCAGACTCATAAACAGATCTACAGTCCTTTCAAATGGGTAGTGGCCAATATCAAACTCGAGCGGATAATGTGAAAAGATGAAAGCAAACAAAAGTGACACATCAGCCACTATCCAAAAGTATAATAACATCTAAAAGCACATATTGGAACTGTCACCATTTTCACCTCATTTCATTTGATAGTTACTTAAAAAGGAGTCTCTGTAAGGAGATGTATGATCACTGTGGAGCCCTCTAATGTATAGCACCCTCACTCTGCACGTACATGCTTAGTCCTATGTTTCATGAATTAATACCTTAACATTATGGATATGTTTTATTAACTTATTATTGAGTAAAATTTATTAAATAATGAAAATATTAAATTAACAAGCAAATGGTATTGATTAATTGTTATGACATGGTAAGGGTTAGCGTTTGGGTTAATGGTGGTAAATCCTGATGATCTGATTTCTGTTGCTTCTATTCCTTGATGATCGTAATATTAATTAAATGCCATTATTGGGATTAAGTGTTTAGCAGCATGTTTCAGACTAATTGAAAGTTCATAATCCCTTCTTGA
Source organism: Hypoplectrus providencianus (assembly GCA_028566105.1). Lineage (NCBI taxonomy): Eukaryota > Metazoa > Chordata > Actinopteri > Perciformes > Serranidae > Hypoplectrus > Hypoplectrus providencianus. Next base: position 7,176,783 of record JAOWBC010001255.1, on the reverse strand, counting down.
AAATAAACAAAAATGGAGCAAGACATTTTTCTGGTGGGGTGTCAAAATTTATTTAGATTTTTGGAGGTGATATTTTATAATCCATATTAAATGGAATAGTTAATTATTGTCTTGAATCAAAATAATGAATAAAGGTATCAAAAGTAATTATCATTGGATCCTCATCAGGTCTGACCTAGACACACTTCACACTCCTTTATCCTCAACATGTAAGTTCACCTCCATATTTCCATATAATTGCCATATCGCTATGGTAACTTTCACTCTATACAACAATAGGTTACACAAAATTAACGAATGATATTATTTTATTCCAATACACAAATGTCCCTTCTAAGCAAATATGCTACAGAAACACAACAGGAAAGCCTGTGCTGTGAACAGTCAGGCAGTCAAGTGTAGGTGGTAACTATGATGTCATGGAGGAGGAAAGTAGGTGAACCAGACAGTTTGTCTTAAAAGGAGGAACTTGACATGACTCACAATCTGCATTGTTTGGGGGTGATATTTTCAGTCTGATCCTGCAGAGCTAACAATGGTAGTATTTACTCATATTTTCTGCCGAGCCATGGCCAGATTCATTTGCCAGAGGGCCCTTGGGCAAAACTAAACCATAGGCCGCTACTGTTCCCTCATTTTTCCCGTCTCTGTACTTTTCATATAGTATGTATTAATGTCTTAATGATCATTTGTTCTCTTTGGATTTGATAAATTGCAAAAGATTTCAATTGTGTCGATTATCGTATTCATCCTTTTCATACTGGCACCTAGGAGATAAGTTGTCACATCAATTTCTATGTTAGTGATGTGCTGGCTCTTTAGAAAAATAGAGTTCAAAGCCCGACTGAACCTCTTTGTTTTACCATCCCTCACCTCACCTCACCTCACCTCCGCAAGAAAAATGCTCCCAAGGATAACATAAAAAGACATATTTGTTCTAAAAAGATTAGTTACACAAGAACCTTGACTAGTTGATTTGTCCAACTCAGGCTTGAATATTAACTTTGGATAAAGTTTTTTTTACACTTTGAAGTCCTCTCTTAATGGCTGTTATGAACAGGAGGGACGGTTGCAGCAAACTAAGACCTGTTGTGGTGTTCATTAGGGCACCAGACTTTCATTTAAACAGACTTCAAAAATAGGGAAACTAGCTATGAACTACTGAGAAGTCTCCCAAAGCTGAACTGACTGACATGATTGGTTTGATGTCATATATGCTACCATTTGCTATTTGTGTTGTGTTTATACAGAATCAGCAGGATGGCCTTTGGTTGCAAATAACAATCTTTTCTGTTGGTTCCATCTTGCACAAATGAGGACGAATTGCATTTCATTCAGCAACCCTTTGCCTGTGCAAGGTCCTTAATTTGATGCATTATAGGTTTCCTATCTATATACCTTGGCTCTGGATATCAACTTTATGTACATAAAAACAAACACCAACCAAGAGCATCAGTATCTAATTTGTTGGTCATGAGACTTAATAGTCTTTCTCCAGACCTACACACTGCCACTTAAATTCACTATAGAAGTTAATCCAATTTAGGAAGAGTCAAAAAAGTGGCTATTCAGTTAATAAGTTTCACTTTCACTAATATTATTTCCCCAATTGTTGTAAAAACAAGAGATATTTCGTACATACTGTATTAAAGACAGTAGTTTAGAGCGAATAAAAAAAGCTGCATGCTTCATCAGATTGCACTGTAATGCATTGCTGTTGTTCATCAGAAGAAGATGTATATCGTATAGGAAGTTGCTAATCAGACAGTATTAGTCACCTATGAAAAAAATGGAGAGACATATTCTGAAACTGGATTCAACTGGGCAACTTAAATCCTTTGTGTAAGGTTGAGAGCAGAAACATTATCAGTCAAAATTAAATGTTTGCTACATCTACATCTGATGAGTGAAAAATCTTTCCATGTCTTGTTTAGTGCATAACTTATTTTTCAAAAAAGACAAAAAACAGCTCAAACGAACTTAAAAAAATGAATGCACATTTTCAGAGGTTTTGTAAATTTGGGGGTTTCCATCAAGTTTTTCTCATGAGTTCCCAGTCCATTTGTTCAATGGACATGGTTTCATGCCACTGTAGTTTATGGTGAACCTTGTGGTAATTTGCTGAGCTGCAAATGTTTCGTAGTACTGCTCGAATTGCTTTGTGCAGTACCGAACTCCCACACAGTGAACCCAATAAAAGGCAGTAATCGACCTTCATTTTTAGCCTGCTGTGAAGTGGAACATAACTGGAAAGCTAACAGGTCTCAATCAAATTCACTTATCCAATAGTGGAAGTAATGTGGAGATGACAAAACCCTCAATTTAATATCCTGGCACCAGTGCAGTCAGTGACTACTATAACAATCCAGCATGCATTTTAGGCACATGCACAACCATTTTCTACAAAAGTTTAAGAGCAACTCAGTACATACAAAATTCCATGCCAATTTCTGTGATTAGTGAACAAAAAAGCCTTTTAACAGCTTTGGAATGCATCGATAACACTTGATCTAAGAGTGAAATTCACACCCACAGCCAGATGAGTTCAAACATAAACAAAACCAGTGGGTCTACGGGGTTGTTAACATTGATCCAGTATAAATAATTTAGCAGTACTTCTGGTCTTGATGGAGCAATATATTTCTGTTAAAAAATGTACTTTACATGACATGACCAGGAAAACCAGGAAAAGGCAAATCAATCGGCTCAAAAGCATGGACCTGAGTCTGGGTTGTCCAGGTTATTCATAAGATCCCCTTCCCTCCTTGAATATTCTGACAACAGCGCCCACCTGCAGCTCTAATGCTTAATATGTCGGTAAGATGGCCGAGAGCGCAGCACAACCAAATGCAGTCCGCTATTCATGAGCTGTGAATGGGGAGATGAGTAGCACTTAACAATGATGGGTAAGCTTCCCACACACACTGAGAGCACTTGCACCCCTCCTACGTTCAAGTACACAAACACACACAGACACACGCACACACACACATTAGAGAGGGCACCAGATATCTTCAGTCGTAGATCCCTACAAAGCACCTATTCTTAGAGGCACACTGCATTGAAGTTCTTTTCTGGGTTATTGAATTGGAAACATCCACTCAGCCTTGTAACTATGGTAAAATGTGAATACGAACACTAGCTGTGTCAGTGTTAGCTATGCCAAGTTTTGAAATCATGGCAGAAATTATGTCAATCTCACGTTAGTTTAGATTTGAAAGTAACACAAAAACACAGACAAACTACCTGGATAAGGTTGAGACAGTGGTATTTGTCAACTGATTCTGGTGGCATTGAAAAGAAAACGCTGACTATGGCTTCAGTTCCCCTTTGTGAAGGACTCTCTGATTGCAATTTAAGGGGAGAAACTTTTCTAAATATAGCACACACACATCTGTTTTAGAAAGTAGTTTTAGGAGGCTAAAATTATTTTTGCTGTGGCCCATGTCCACAGCAATTGTTTGCATTCTTTAAAGCCACCAGATTCCTTTAACAAAAACAGTAATTTAAACCTTGTGGACCACAAAAATTGTTGGTCCGCGCTCGCATTTATCCATTGGATTGTTTGTGTGACTGTGTGACTATCAGGATTAGATCTGGACTAGCATTGCAATGAAATCAGAGCATTGCTTAGAAGGGAAGTACTGACAGCAAAAGTGCTACTGGTTATGTTAAAATACCTTCAGTACACTTCTGCTGAGCTAAAAAAATGCCATACAAAAAGCAAAAATAATGGTTCCACCCTTTAAAGTTCTAAGATCATTTTTGGTGACTTTAAAATAAAAAAGAATCGGCGCTCATAAGGCCATCTAGTCTGAGAAGAAAAGCAGAGGCATCTTTTCACTGTCTGATGATGAATCACAGGGTGGCCTGAGGGCGTTCTCTTGCCGCACCAATGAGTACTGGGCAGCAAAGGTAATAGGGCTATAGGAAATAATTGAGAAATAGCAGAGTGAGAAAGACAACAGGGGATAAAAAGACAGGCAGGAAAGGAGCTGAAGACAGACCAAAGGATGGACGGAACAGAGAGGGAAGGACAGAGAAAATGGAAATCACTCACTTGGAGCAGAGCCTTCTTAATTACTCTCCCCACATCCTGTCTCCACTCGGGTATGTCGGGGTTGAACTCGTCCAGATTAGGGGAGAAAGATAAAAGTAGAGATTTGAAGAATTCTGTCGAGGAGAGTCGGGGGAGAATCAGCCATTAATTCACTCAGATCCGGGAGCATTATTCTCAGGGAGCCGTGCCAACTGTCATTTTGCTCAAGTTGAATTTCAGGTAGTTAACACTTGATGAAAAGAAGAGGGTTTCTCATATCCCCTGCACTTCCCTTTGGCTAAATGTACCAGATGCACTTCTAGATAATTAGAAAATGTCACAGCTTTATGCCAGCCCATCCACTGGCAATAAATCATTGCATTTTACAGATACTTGCTGCTGGATTACTTCATTTCAAATGAAGACATATTCTTTAGAGGCTCAAACAGCAATGTGATATATTTGACTCAAGTAGGAGCAGTTTTACTTAAAAACATTTCATACACGGCTCGGAATATGTGACTTCAAGTGTCTGACTAAAATGACTGAAACATGCGAGCAGTACAGACTTGTTGTGAGCTACAACAAAGAAGAAAACACATACTGACCTTTGACTGCTATAGTCTTGGTATCTTGGAGTATGGAGTTGGATGCAGCCACTTGGACTGTGATGGTGTGCATTCCATCATTATGGAAGGTGTGTGAGATGCTACCGTCCAATGTTATCACAGGCTGCAGGTGCAAAAAGTGCAAAACAACGTCAGGCTTCTCACGCATTCGGTTTTTATTCACTTAGCACCTGGTGTCCTCAGTGGACTCTGGTTTCCATCCATCAGTGGAAGAACAAACATTTGTTTGAGGATAAAATTATGTTTTGAGTAAAGTGAGTGAGTAAAGGTCAACCTTTGGACTTTGAAAATAGTTAAGTTTACTTCTGAGTATAAGGGGATGAAAGAGATTTGCACTGCACACTAGCAGCATAGCTGTAGGGGAAGCATTATCAGTCCACCCTTATCACTCAGCCCATCACATTGGCCCAGACTCGGATGTCTGTACAGAATTTCATGGCAATCCAAATAATTAATTGAAACATCCATGGCCCCAAGAGGATGAAGCCAACTTAGTTTTTAGTGATCTCCTGAGTTTTTCTCTAGCTTTGAAATGTTGACATTTGTGGTGTGTATGAGATGGATTACCGGGAAATCCAGTGCAGACATTCATATACCCCTCAGGATGGATAATAAAGCCTTATGAATCATTAGTTGTATTTGTTCACACTGCTGCATAGCACAGTTTTAAAGAAAAACAACTCAAGGTTTCCAAAGCAAGGTTTTACAGCTGGGTAGAATTTGACTCCGTTTTGCACTTGATTGCAATTAATCAAGTGGCAAAGTGTAGAAGCGCTAGAGGCTGAACTGTTGCATGTGGGGACTTAAGCTCCAAATAACTCCCAAGGGGTGTGTACTGTAAGCACCCTTTACAGGTGCTTTAAGATCCGACTATTAGTTTTCTGGTTTTCACTTTTTTTTAGGACAAAAATGTTTAAGACTACAATGATCTATAATTTATTTGATCATGATACTGATGTATACTGGAAACAACATCAAACAGGCTGTCAGGGGTCAAGATAGTAGAAGATGAAGGTTTGCTGAACGAACCATCCTGCCTCGATGAAAATTTCATAATAAACATTTCAGTATTTTCTTTTTCTTGCTGAAATTCATACATTGTATATCAATGAGCCTTGTCCTAAAATAATTACCTCAGTGTTGTTGCCTAGCCACCAGAAGTAAGTAACGGTGCGTGAGTGGGTGGGTAAGACCACCGCCGTGATGTTCACCTCCTTGTTCTTTATGACCACGAAGGGAGTGAGAAGCTGGACATGCTCCACTGGACCTAAGAAAGAAACACCACAGAGGACATGTTATTATGCATGGCTGCTTTTAATGAGGCACACTTGAGCTTTTCATTCAAATAACAAGAGCCAATTGGCAAACTCACAAATCCAAAGTTCATGGGGTGCAATGCTTGTTTCAGGGAGAGAAATACTCCAAACACTATCACTTTTATATGACAGTTCAGTGTGCTCAGGTTTTCCTCCCGCAGTCCAAAGACCTGAACCTCAGGTGAAATGATGAATAGCCTGAAGTTGTGAATGTGAGTGTGTTCTGAGTGTTTTTTATGTGTGTGTTGGCTGTGTGATAAACTGCAGATCTCTCCGCGGCGATTCCATGGATGGAGCCAAGTGCATATTTGGTTGCAATTGGACTCACATAATTTTTCTCACACAAACTGGCACATCAAGAGCTGCTCTTAGCTCTGTCTGTTGCCAAAGAACCCATCATTATGTGGACAAACTTTTGTGAGATCATTACAAAATATCAAAACTGTTAACAACAGCGAAAAGCTATTTAATTTCACTTTCACAGTTTTTCCATCTTGAAAATGTGATGGTAGCCATAAATAAAGTCATCATATCAAATGTTTAAATGATATTCACATGTATAAATATACATATTGATCGGCAGTATATAAAAAATGACAGAGCTGTTTACCTTAAATCATCTATTAGAGAGAAATAATAATTCAGCAATAATGCCTATGGATTTTTTCTTTTTTCTATGACATTTAAATTCAGAGCTTTTCAGACCTTTCATAAAACCTGTAACTGTTTTTCAGTTTACGTCATGGGGAATGGATAATGGAAAACATGAAGTGAGAACATTGGTCATCTAGGTTCTGGCCTTGTTACTTTCCACAAGAAATGATCTATCTCCTCCCAGCATGAGTTTGAAAATGAAAAAATATGGAGGTGTGAACATTTGCATTAACAAGACCTTTGTTGCTGGTAAAATTAGCTATTACCATACACTGCATGCAGAGGTGGTCAGAGTCAATTTGACATCACCCGTTGGTTTTACGGACTACAGCTCTGAAGCATGGATGTTGTAGTTGTAGCTACTGTAGCTAACTTGGTTTCCACCAGTTGGAACTTTAAACATCTCATTCTTAAACCTACTATAACTGGGACATTATGTTAAAGAAATGTCACAGTGACCATTAACTGAAAGCACACTGGGAACAGTCAATGATGAAAACTTGAAACTTGCTTTTCTGATGGTGTTATGTTAATATATTGTTGGTGAAGTAGATAGCAGCAGCCTGTAGTGTTAAGGCTGTTAGAACTGCATGCTGTTTTGTAATACCTTTCATTTAAAAAAAAAAAAAAAAAAAAAAAAAAAGATTGGTGTATTATTTACTTTTATGAACTGAAATCACACTGTTAAGGGTTGGTGTTGATGGATGAGGACACAAGATAGACCTGCAAACCCTTCTTTATGTCTTTTTCTTTTTATCCAAATGGCACCATAACTTTTAAAATGATTATTCTTCTGTTATGAAGATCAGTAATAGCAAATGATCCCATAACCATGTTAGGAAAACGTTTGCTGAAGAAACAAATCAAGTGAGAGGTACAATGTAATGTGACATGTTCAGCATAAGCATTTCCAGCTTGTTAAGGTGAATTCATTAAATAATATTTCATCTTGTTGATAGAAATGGAAATATGTAATATGTGTATTTTAAAATTAATTTGCTGAGGAAGCTTAGCAGTATATAGTAATTTAATTCTTTTGGAGACATCGCACATCATATCAAGTCATTCCAGTTTATACCAATAACAATTATTTGATTTATAGGCCTGTGGAAGAGCAATTACATGCCATGGAAATGACAGTAGTTGGATTGAGTCATTTAAAACGACAAATGATCAAATGTTTTTCTGTCATTTTCTGAAAGCCTTGAAATAAACTCAAGTCGAGGAATGTTTTATTTCCTTTTTCGGATGAGAACTTGTGATTGGTTGCAATGCAACAGTGATTTTGAATTTAGTCCAATTAGAATTTTGTTGTCAGGCTTGCCATAATGTTTGGTGTCAAGTTGAAAAACTTTATACCTCAAAGTGTTTTAGTGCAACTAAAGGAGCCTGTGATTTATTTTATTACCGTCAGTTTGAACCGTTTTTGGATTTTGCATGTGTGAACAAACCACAGTCGTTAAACAAGAACCAAAAACATTACTTTATGTGAAAAGGTTATAAGCAATAACTTCTGTAACTGCAACCAAAAAAGGCTCATTCTAACACTGACAATATGTAGATGCCATCATGTCCTTTGACATACCTTCTGGATAACACTGCAAACCTCCCACTAAGAACCTAATAGAACCTGACAGGGGTCTAGGTTGCTTTACACTAATCTCAGGGATGAAGTTCCCCGCTGTGGACAGATGTAATACACTACTTTCATGGAAATACTCCAACGAAAGGTTTGTGTAGTGCTGTGGTCTGGGGTGTTCGTCTCGCCAAGGCTTCTGTTAGCTCTCATCCTCTTTAACCAGAACTAATCTTTATCCCCACTTTGAGATGCTGTGTGTGTGTGTGTGAGGGTGTGTGGGTGTGTGTGTATGAGAGCAGGAGAGACAGTCATTTGGTATTAAATATGCTCAGCAGAGAAATCATTGTAGTTTCTGGCTTTTCCCACAGCTAAAATTATTGCCATCAGAAAGGTATAAATACAGTGGCTGACACATGAGGATGGCGGGAGGTTAAATTGTAATGGATTGAACAAATCGATGAAAGAGCAACTAACAAGACAAAGAGACGATTCAACACATACTGAAATGAGCCTGTATAATTCGCCTGGAAACCTGAAATGATACACTATTTTATTGCTGTCTGGGCTGGGAAGCACGACGACCCTGTAATTTGTTATGTGTGCCACAGTGTAAAATCTGCTGCACTTTAAAATCAGCCATTGTTCTTCTGTTGTATCCTCAGATAACTGGCAATTAGCTGCAGTGGCCTTACAGGCCCACTTTACACTCTCTGCCCACAGATGAACCTTGCATAAGCAACTTTGTTGTGACCTTTCTCCAAAAAAAGTTGTTTAGTGTTTATCACAGCTGCTATATTACATAATCCGTGTATAGGTCAGTGCAGTTCACTTCAGATGAGTTTTAGCATGGATCAACAGTGTGGCTGTCAGTCAGGGGAACATATTTAAGCACCTGGAGCTAAGCAACATAACATATGCAAATGAAAAGAACAAATTGCTGCTTTAAGTTGATATTTTTTCTCTGTGTAAACCCAGGGGGGAAAAGTATGACTCACTTTCAGTCAGTATATAAATGTATACATATAAAGAAGTCTAATCCAATAGTCCTGTATCATCAGAAGGTTATTATCTAAAAAAAGTCATTGGTTTCCAACATGGGTTCTGACCCCCTTAAAGGGGCGCCAAAGATCCCAGACTTTGTCTCTTTTGAGGTTGTCAGAATTAGATTTTGACATACTTATTTTAATCACAATAACAAATGCACTGAGTTATGGTTAAAAATGTCTGTCTGTCGTTAAGGCCTTTATGTTACTGAAAGGGAAATGCATGCTAATAGTTGTGCCTTAAAAATATTTGTCAAGTCTAAATATTTTAAGCTGCTCACATCAGCTCCAGAAATCCACAGGAGTAATAACTGGCATTGACTTTTGTTTTTCAGAACAAACTGAAGTTTTCTGATATTTCACATTTGACCTATCAAAGCATTAGGGTTAGCCCTAACCCTTAACCCTAACCTTAACCCTAACCCCAAGTATTACACATCTATATTTAACATCTGATTTTTTTTGTTTGACACTAATTTGCAATAAAAGGCAAAAAAAATGAAAAAGAAATAAAGACAAAATGTGGAGGTGAATGGTGTAAGGAGAGGCCAGGCAGGCGGAGAACAGAGATGGAATTATCTCGATATCATCCTTGAACACTGCAGTTCATTCAGGAGGTACAACAAATCATTAAATGTGCAATTTTGAGTTTTGGTTTGTTTTTCTTTCTTTTTTTTTTAATTTTGAGAAATGCTTGCTCTTAACTACACATCTATGGGCAGGAAGAGGAAGACATAGAACATGAGCAGCAGGGGAGTTATCTGATCAGGCACAACTATTGTGTTTGCATTTCTCTCAATGTGTAAAAGCATTTAGCTTAGCAGACTACAAAGGCCACACCTCTGTGACCTGCTCTCCATCACTTTCATCAGCTAGCTAGCACACACCGCTGTTCCTACAGTCACAGCATCACTATTTCCTGCCCATGTCAATGAAAGGAACAGTAGCACTTACACGTGACGTGCAGGTAGAGTGTGGTGGTGTCATAGCCCAGAGTGTTCTCTGCCAGCGCCGTGACGCGGAATATTCCAGCGGACTTGTAGACGTGTTTGATCCCCTCCTCAGTCCAGCTCAGGTTGGAGTAGGACACGGCTGTGCCATCGCCGAAATCCAGCTGGATGTTCGTGCGTATGGTGTCGCCCTGAAACAAAGCACACCAGGTCCTCGTTCAGCTGCAGATAAACACCATGCACTGACATTACTTCCATGTGAAAGCATCCTCGCCAGCACAGGAAGGCTAGACACAAAATCATCAGGTGGCTGCTCCGATATGGAGAGGATAATAAGCAAAAGGCCACTGGAAATGACAGTGCGCTCTATAGGATGCACTGAACAGTAAGTGGTGATGCCAGGTTATTACACTGAAATGTAGGCAAAAAATAAACAGCTTTCCAACACATGAAACACAGGTGCATACTATCTATTAAGACTTTGATAATACATTTCAAAAGACAAACAACAGAACCACATTTGTTTGATATAACAGTAACACTGGTGATTTCCCACAAGCTTAAGCTCTTGTGTTCAGGCACAAATTTATGTTATTGACATTACAATTATTGTCTTCCTCAAGCTCAGGTCCTCTACCAGAGGCCTGGGAGTCTGTGCAGGATCTTGTTGTTCCTTAGACTTCTGTCTCCTGGACTGCAGCTTCAGACATTGATGCTGGAATCTGTTGTAGTCACTCTCTTAGTCTGAGGGTCCCAGCGCCCAGTGATCCTATTTCTGCAGTGACCATCTACATCTCTTCCATCCCTTTTGAGTCTTTCAGGTTCCTTCTTCCTAGTGTTGCTGTCAGCTCGTATCAACACATCTACTGTTACTGCCCTCTTCTGCAGTTTAACTACTACCACTATGACCACTTGGTTAGTGGAAGCTGAAGTCCCACAGGAAGCTTAGCATCGTTGTTCTCAACCACCTTCATTGAGATGTCCCATCAGGATTTGGGTACAGCCAATGCTGGGTACAGATGTTTCTGTACATTATCACAGCTACTTGGTCATTGATCCCCATGCAAGCCTGCATGTTGGGTCTTGCCTGGTCTGGTAGACTCTGGCCTCTTTGGCTCCACTGCTTAAGACCTGTAACTGTGAGGCCATGCTTAGTATGATTTATACCAGAGGTGAGCGATCATAATAAGCTATAAATGCAGTGCATGCCCAAGCCCTTTGATTAAAATCATTGAAATGTTCATCTGTCACTGGTTGCACACATTAATATTCTGGGATGAAGGACAAAATAATCTTTAAATTGTCTGAAGTGGTGCTGATTCCAGGATGCAGCAGTAGATTCATTGCAAAAACAGATAGCAAATAAGACAAGGGAGTGGAGACCAAAAACAGAGCTAAAACTTACAATTATTAGGTGACACAAACACTGTGAGTTAATAGCACTGTTACTGTGTGGCTGCTGGATATGTGAATATGTTTAATAACACATTTGACAAAACTTAAATTTCCTTTTAATTAAACTGAACTCACAAAAATAATCAAAATGAATGAGCTCGTTAAGCACTACAAGGTCTGTATGAAGCCACAACCTCAATTAACATTCAAAACTAAGATAAAACGTTCAACTTTCTGGTTTTCTGCACAAACTAGTGGCTATTTCAGAATTACTAACCAACCACCCACATTTGGGTAATAAAATGAAACTTCAACACTGAAATGAGAGATAAATGTGACTCTGACTAGAGCTTTCATAATTATCACAATTTATTCCATGATGAAAAGATTGAAAAAAAAATGTCATAATTTGCAACTAAGACTGAATAGGCAGAGATGGGTCACTCAGTTTTGAATAAAATCAAAGTTAAAATCCATAAATGAAGGCATTGTCAGTAACTTTGTAAAACTTGTATGAGCTAATTGTACTTTCTCCTAAGGGGGAACTTATTGCTCTTTGAAAACATAGGTCCATATGTGTCTAAGTTCATAGGAACACTTAATAATTCTAGTACTTAGGTATGATTAGTTACTGTAGGTAATTACAGTTTTTTTTCTTAGATAATCTTCCACACAGAAAGTACTTCTGTCTCGTGTGTGGAATTACTTCTGGTGGTTTCTGATGAGTTTTGCAGAAAACAATTTGTTTCATAAAACAGGCATCCGTGCAGTTTATTTTTCTGAAATTTAGCAAATACTAATTTGCAAAATAAACACTGTTGGTAAACATTAATAAATTAAATTGTGAAGAATTGCGGAACTTTGCTCAAGGAGTCCTTGCAGACAGTTGGTTTGTTTTGAAGATAATCCATGAGTAAAATAATTATTTCTGTCAGCTTTGATTTCGAATGTCGTGCATTCTTGTAAGTCAGTCTGCTGTCTCCATAAGTGTCACAATTATTTCATTACTTAACAGCATTAATGTTAGGATTAGGAGTGTGAATATGAATGTGTGTGTCAGAAAGAGGTAGAAACAGACCTCCGATTGCGTGTCAGTGTGCACATGTGCGTGTGTGTATAGACACACTACCCCACCATGTTTGACTTTGCATGGTGTGTGAGCCTTCAGCTGCCTGCACGCTTTCCTCTGGGAACCACATCTGGCACTATCTGAGGATCAGCGCACAGCATGTGTGTCGGTGGCTCCAGCTGCCACAGCGACCAAATCTGCACTCACCACCCCCTCCAGGCCTGTGAGGGCAAACTCCCAGCCTCCCTCTGGCACATTGTAGCGCAAGGCTATGGGGGATCTTCATTTGTAACACCGCATTTGGATGCCGGCTTCACCCAAAACACACAATAAAACAAAACAAATAGACCTATTGTTCGGTTTCTCTTTCCCACCCGTTTGCGCCTTCCATCCCTCGTTACCTGGATCCTTTTTTTGTGTGCTTCGTAGTGTGAAATCATGGGAGGTTTTGTTGAGGCTTCTGGGGATATTTCATGTCACTCTGCCTGGAAAATGATATCTCTGATAAGTAGCTGGCGAGAATAGAGAACAGCTAAGAACAGGGCCTGACAGTACAGGCATTGTTAGGAGCTGTAATGAGCTGGCATGCTAACAAAACTCAGGCTTGGTGGCGCCAGTGTCACTCAGCTGTTCTTGGTGCGCGCTGTCCATTCGGTGTTCACGTTTGCTCTCTATATCAGCCACAATGGGATTCACTTATCTGCATGAGACTGATGCTGACCCGCTTTACTAAATGTCACTCTTTGTGTGCGTGTATCTCCCAGGGCCGAGCAGATCCAAACACGCCATGGCTGCAGCCTTTAGGCGGGGACATGGGTGTCGCTTCGTGGTGAAAACGCTGTTGTTAGGGCTGACAGGGGTTTGGATACACGGGGCCAGCATTTGTTCAGGTGCATGTCAAACCTGAAACCACAATGTCAACGCGATGGGCGACAACAAAAGACACGCCAGCTGAGAATAATTCTGGAAAGTCATTTTGGTTATTTTCACAGTAGACGGAGCAGAGTCCAGACTGTTGGCCTGCAGTGCCGCTTAATGAATGCACTGTTACATTCTGTCAACTGTTTGAGTAGATACAATGTATTTTTTGATGAGCAGAACATTATCAGTGAAGTAGAATAAAAGTTAACTTTTAATAAATTAGCTTTGCTTTAATTGATTTGTATTGGTTTTGCATTACCAATGAATGAGTAATGAGTCAATGTGTACTGTGGAAGATGTTATTTAGGAGCTCTTCAGAGCCTTTTTAGCCTCTATTTGTCATTGTTTTGGTTTTTGCAAAAAAATTGAGCATTGATTGATTTTATCATTTACACTGATTTTGCATTTTTTTTTTTATATATCCTTTTCTTACTGAACTGCCATAACATTGATTTGTATTAATGTTCATGACTGGACGAATTCATCATTAATTTACTGAAAGTCAAAAAACAAAAACACACATAAATTCTTCAATTTTCTAAAAGAAAATGTAATGTTGATATTGTAATATGAAAAAAACAAATACAGCTACAAATATTACAGTTCTATAACAACCGTTTTTCAACCTTGTTTGAATTATTTATTATATGGAAAAAGCTAAAAAGGTGTTTCATTGTCTTATTCATGGGAATTAAGAGTAAAAATGTGCTTTTTATGTTGCTACTAACAACTTATCTGTGTTCCTAATATTGTGACAGCGTTGACTTTGAAAATGAGCAAAGCAGTTAATATTTTAGGTGGGAAACCTCAGCGGTTGCGTCTGTCATGTTCGATCGCGATGTTCCTCTGCAGCAGATTCTATCGAGCTTTTCCACCGGGGCAGAAATAAGTTTCACAAAAAGATAACATGAGCAAGAACAACTGCGGAACATTTTCTCCCAAATGTGACTAGAGTGTGAAACAGAGAAGTAGCTGATAAAAATTCAAACTGACAAAACAATTGTTAGGCAGATCACAGGGAACTTATATTAACCAAGGAGGAACGTCTTCTGAGCTTCTGCCCCATTTGGTGAGTGCTGAACTGGGAAAGCTATGTAATGTAGCTATGGCCACACAAATGGGAACAGGAGACCGAAAATCTACATCAAGCTGAGCACTAAGTGACTAAAAAAGGCAATTCAAATGTTATAAATACATCCTTTGAAGTTTCAGACCTTATGGGGACAATTAAAAATCTATTTTTAAAAAAATAAAATAACTGCAGAAACCTCTCCTGATTTTCTCGAAGGGAAGCAGAAAAATGAAGCGTGCTCTCACCAGTGTCCACTTTCCAACCGCAGCACTGAGCTGGCAAGGCTTTAGTTATTTAAGCAATGCCAGCAGAAGTGAAGCCAAATCTGATTCATGACAACACTGAACCAAGAGGGAAGTCACTGCTGACTCTGTCACCATCTGATCCAATCTGCCATACTTGTTGATTTAAAAATTAACCAGTCACAGTGGTGGGCCCAGGCTGGATGGGGATTTCAAGCCACCTTAGAGGGCACAAATATGTTTTTGAATTTAAGAGCGAGAGTGCACCTCACAACATCACATTTTTTTTGTGTCACCATAAAAGGCTTCATGTTTCCTCCAGTTAAGGGAAGCCTGGACACTTCAATTTCCTGTTTGATGGCACCTGGGGGGCATGTTTATCTAATTTAAACAACTAGAAGGGCAGGTGGGTACATTTAATCATGCCTTCTCCATTTATGATCACTCTAGAGGGTTACACTTTATTATGTTTACTCCATGTATGGGCACCCCAGAGGACACTATCTATTGTTTTTTTCTACTATGGGGTATTTACAAGGGCACTCTTAGCACTGCTTTATGGACATGGTGGCACCAAGGGGGTCCACAGGTGTCTGATTTTGACATCCTCACTCTTCAGGGTGGGATTCACTAGTGAGTTTTGAAAAAATCCATTTGATTTGATTTGGTTCATGTCATTTAGAAATAAGCTCCTCTTTGTTAACTGCTTGTTACAAATCTGTGGATATAGTTAATGTGTTTTAATGGGTGTTTCAACCAAAACAAAACCAGGTCCAACCAGGCAACTGTATCATGTGGCCATACTAATCTCATTAAATCCCTTTTTTAGGATTCTCCTTTTTTAATGTGAATGTGCACCAAAGAGTCTTTTACCCATTAAATATGTAAGGGGCTCATGCTCTTCCCAAGAAATACATCTATTGTAGGCTTCATGAATATAAATTAAACTGAATTATTTTTGAGATTTTTTTCAAATACAGTTGAAACCACAAGGATTCTTCACTCCTGCCTCTTCTTCTTTTATCACTGAATTCTGCTGCCCACCTTCTACGGTTAGCCCCCCTCCCACCCCAAACAATTTCATTCTTAATTAAGAAATAGGTCTTCATTCCTCAACACATCACATAGTACTATGACAACGGGTCCTGAACAAGACCCCAGGGAGCATGCACTTACTTTGAGCTGTTGCACTGAGAAAGCCTCTGCAGTTAATATCTATGGACCATAATCTTTCAGAAAGACATGAAGCCTGGCTGAGAACAGAGCACCTCACACTCACTGGGTCTCAGGTAAGGTCTTTACTTCTGGCTATGGTTTTACACTCTTGGAGACACTCCACTCTATAAAACTTTAGATTGTCCAGAATTTGGTTAAATTCCTAAAATCAAGGAATAGTATTCAAACATCAGCATTTTTGCTTCACAGTCCTGTATATGGTAAAAATGATGATAACTGACAAAATGGTTGCAACCTTTAGGCTAAGTCACAGGGAGCACCAAGCAAGTGTCCTAAATGCATTATGATAATTTTTCTAGATATTGTGGCCTGAGGGCAACATGTACAAATTAAAGAAAAGTGGACCCAGTACTGTGTCCTGAGAGGTACCAATCATGATCCTGACTCTTCCAAAGAGAACAATTTAGAAATTATTATCACTCTGTAAAATGTGAACCAAGCACGTTATGAGGTCTGTTAAGTAGAATGTGATGGGGAATGGTAAAAACATACATTTGAAAGAACTGCTCTAAATCTGAATAATAAAATATCGTTAAATATTGTATTTATCAGTCACGCGATAATGAGCCCGGTTTTGGAAACTGCTCAGAAACCCTCTTATTGTCATTATACCTAGGACAGATATATGTCCTTTGAATTCTTTGGGCCTTTAGTCTGTGGTTGCATACCGCACACAGTTCTCACCTCATCCAGATGAACCAGGAAGGTAACATTGGTGCCGAGGTTGGCGGTGAGTTTGCCATCTTTGGTGGTCAGCAAGAGTCCTTTTGGTGGTCTGTTGGGGCACTGCTGCTTTCTAGCTGTGTACATTTCTTTAACTCCTTTGGTGCAGTTGTTTAACACCACTTTGCGATACCTTCAGAGGGAACCAAAAAAGAGGTTTAGTTTTCCTTTTTTATACATTTTTTTGTCCTTTCTAGTTCAATCTACTCAAGTCCATGCATTCTTTTAGTCTTCGAATGAGCCCCCTAGATGTTACATGAGCTTTTGGTTTAGAGACAAAGTTGTTGAACTCAGCAGAGAGGCGTGTAAGTGCAGCTGTTGTGCCTTACAATTGCATAAACAGATTAGATGACAACTGACAACACAAGCTGTGTCAGAGGCTGAGACACCTTGCAAAACCTAATCACAGCGATAGTGAAAAAAAAAAAAAAAAAAACACTCCCACTGTGATTAAACTTTTCAAGGTGTCTGTCTCCTGGGGAGCCTCAGGACTGACATAGGAGACACATCTTGTTGGCACAAAAGAAAATGGAATTAATTATTGCATTGAATATATTAACAAAAAGAAGTGTTAAGTATTACAAATGCATTAACACATAAGTATAGATATCCATGATTTTTTTGTAGTGGTATAAATTAATACATTAGGGATTTGTTAGTAAATCTGGATGTTGCAATCATTTCATTTGAGTTGAGGGAACACAAAGACAACAGAATGTGGGGATTATCTGATTAATTGGTAAAGGATGGGAACAGTCAATAACCATTACAAAGTATTGACCTGGCTGTCCCTGGTCAATCAGATACAATGACTCCGGAATAGTCGAAGCAATTGTATGATGTCACCAGCAAGCCAAGTGGCATCATTTATGTTTCTTCAGAC
>JAOWBC010001255.1:7121919-7135895 GCA_028566105.1 Hypoplectrus providencianus | reverse complement strand
TGGGAGACAGATCTGGACTGCAGGCAGCCCAGTCTAATACCTGCACTCTGTTCTTTTAATATAATGCTGTTAACACATCAGTGGTGCCTTCACAGTCTCATGATCTCATGATCACAGAGCCACTAATACACCCCCATACCATTACAGTTTCTGGCTTTTGAACCTTGCAAAGAGGACACAAATTCCAAAAACAACATGAAATATGGACATGTCCAACCACGCTGACTATTCCAACTGTCAGCCCATCTCAAATGAGCTTGGGCCCAGGAAAGTTGGCAGCGTTTTTGGATGTTGTTAATACAATGTAAGTAATGCAATGACACATGTTTGCTTTAAATACACATGTATTACTTTAAAAATATGATTAATAGATTCAAATGTGCCTTATACTTCCTCCTTTCCAAGCATTTGGCCATGCTTTCTAAAAAATGGGAGGTGCAGCTCCACTTTAGTCCACTATAGATGATGTGGAACACTGTGGCTACTAGTTGTCCAGTTAAATATGTTTCTATTTTTTGTAAAGCCAGATGGCAGCAGTCATAGATATAGACATCTTAGAAAAGTAATTTCCATTGGAATGGACAATAATCTGAACAGGTCACAAAAAGTTAAAAGGTAAGCAAAGAATATTACCAGATATCTTTATTTCTAAACGATGAAGCTAAAACACCTTGAAAAGATTAAGGCCCCACAACAATTGTTGGAGGTACATTTGAATAAAATTAGAGTTGTTGTGGTCTAGCCATGTAATTATGCTGACTTTTCCTGTTGACTTTTAAATGCATAAAACCTCATTTGCACAATGTCAAAGTAAATAACATGCAGACTGTGGAGAAAATTAAAATACAAGTCATAAATTGCATCTGTGTTACTTGGAATTCAGGACATTACCATTTCAGATTTTTCTGTCGCACAAATCATGATTAATATGACACACTGGGCAATGTCTAGGATGAATATTAAAACTAGACTGGCTTCAGAGAAAAAGAAAGCATGATTGTTCAGTTGAGGTTAAAGTAAAATGAGTTTAACATTTGCTTTGTGCCAGGGACTGTATTTCTTATTAGATATATATTCGTTATGGAATCTTTTGCGCAGTTAAAAAAAAAAAAAAAAAAAAAAAAGAGCAAAGAATCAACAAGTTGCTCTAAAAATAAATCTGCTTCAGCAGTATTTGATTTTGAATGTCAAATGACTCAAACTAGAAGGGAACTTGAAGAAGAATTTTCAGGGTATTTTATTGTAAAGTCTTGACGTTCTCATCAGCCTCCATAATAACTCAAAGGGTGAGCCATAACACTTTTTGTCTCAGCAGCTGCAAGCCTGGATTTATATTTGTTAGGTCTAAAATTTTCACAGAAAGTTCCCCTCTTTGTTTTCTAAAAATTGCAATGGTTCCAAACTCTCAAACTATATCAAAGAATTAAGTAACTGAAGTACACTGTTCAGACCTGCTCTAACAGTGTAACTTTTAAAGCAACAGGGTTGAAGTTGTAACAACCCACCACCCACTTAGGTCTAACAGGCTAACCTGTCACAGGCTAATTTCTTGCAATACATATTAGGGTACTAGTATCAGTACTGGTATCATTTTTTTTTTTTTTTAAATAATACCCAGCCATAGTGAATACAGATGGCCAAAGACCCAAGCAACTGGGATGTTCTGTATATCCTTTGTAGTTGAGGAGGAGTGGTTGTTGACACTGGTTCATCATAATGAGTCATGAGAAATTATAATCCTGGCAGTGTACCCATGTTTCATAAAATAGCTGAACTAGTTATAGAGGCACTCTACTTAGGGTTGACAATGTCTAAACAACATAATCAATCACGTACCAGGCTGGTGGGTCTGCGTGTCACTGAGCCCTACCTGTATGAATATGTAGTCATCCTGAACCACCAAAGAGCTGATGTCGATGTATCCAGAAAATGGGTAGTTTCGGTTTGCTTCTGTGCACATCGGAGCTCTGCATGTGACATACTGCACATCTGTCATATAGGAAGACATACAGAAAGCATGAGAATTTCCATCTTTATATGTTACGCTATCTATAATATATTCTATGTTGAGAATATTTTTCCAATGGAAGGCCTTTTTTCTTTAACAATGAAAGTAGTGCTTGGAAGACGCTTATGTGTGTACTCTGAACTGTGTAAGGCTGTACTCCACCCCTCTATGCACGCTGACATTTTCTCTGACTAATTTACCTCTCTTTGTGGCACCAGATGTATTCTTATCGTGCATAGATACCACAAACAAGCATCTCGGCCTGTCAATCACACCACAGTTTTATGAGAAAAAAGCAATGCTTATATCTCAGAGTGCCACGACTTCAACATCACAGGCTGGCATAAACAGTTTCACCTATGTCACCTATGGAAGACCTTGGTGGTGCCATGCCATTCAGAGTTATGGAGCTGACATTCAGGGAATGAAAGGGAAGGGAAGAAAGGCCATATTAATCAAGAATCATGGACTGGATTTTATTGTTGGGGCGAGCCACTGCCGTTTCCCTGGGGATGCTTTCTTTTCTCCAGGAGGAATTCATTCCCATAGAGACCTGTTCATTACCCCTCTTTGATGTGTATGTGCGTGGAGGAGACACTCACTTCCATCTGGCGTATGAGCCTCCATGTGGACCAGATCCGGCTCCTTGTCGAGGCCGGAGACAGACCTTGGAGAGAATGACAGACCGTGGAAGAATATATAACCATAACGGCAAATGAATAGAAGGGGATGTAAAGGCAAAAAGAAAGAAAAGAAAGAAAGTTGTCAGCACAAAGGAAGGTTGAAAGAGGAAAAAAAAAGGGACAGGAATCTGACAGAGACATTCTGCTCCCGCTATATGTTTCCTCAGAAGAGTACAGGGATGTTTCACCCATATTCTAAATGCCACATTATCCACACACACACATCGAGGTTAGATCCCTCCAGCAAAATGCAATAATAGGAACAAATATACAGGGTCTCAAGAAGGAGTTTGTGATTTCCTATCAAACTTTTGCAGCATGAGTCATATGATATCCTTCTAAATGACATGACATGTAAGAGTGATGTTTTCAGCAATGCTGGCAGGTCACTGAGAGACATTAGGTATTTTTGGATCAGAGGAACTTTTTCATCATTCCAGGAAGCTTTTAATAGTGTCTGCATTGAAAAAAACAAAACATTATAGTTCTTAGAACCAAAAACTTGTTAAGGTTCAGTTTCAGAGCCAGTAAAACCAAGGAAGTATATGAACTAGATACCAGACCCAAAGATGGTGCCAATTCAGTCCAACGAGAATGTCACTCCTGCTGTTAATGCCCAAAACGTTTTCTGGGTCCTGGGTTTACTTCAACATTATGCAGCTCACTAAATATGTGCAGTATGTTTCTCCTGCTGGCCCCACACCTCCATGGATCAAAAAACTCTAATGATTGACCTTTAATGCAGTTCAAGGTGTCCTATCAACAGATTTTGAGACATGTCTTTTCTATTATGGTAGCCTGGACAGTGCTTCTGAGGCTGCAAGGTATTTTAAGCTGCAATAAAAATAAATGGACACTGAAAAAAAGGCTGCAATTAGCCTATCAGTGCAAAGGCCGTATCTAGTTCATATTCTATTTCCATCCCAGGTACTCTCCCAGTCATAAGTGTACTTAAATTGATCAGACCAACCCACAGGCAGCCTCCAGTCCGCTTAGATCACTTTAGCTTTCATGTGGACGGCATGAATGTACACAAATAAAAGCCCTTTAGACTTGTAGTTGTCAGGAGAAATCCCCAGTGGGTGGTTCCTCTCAGGGTGTCCCCACACTTTTTTGGTCCAGAAATGCCTATTGTTAAGTGACCCTGACAGTACATTACCATTGTTAAGAACATTTGGAATGCTGTGTTAAATACAAGTTATTAAAATTGTTATGTTAAGGCACCAAGACCACTATCCCAATTTTTTTGGGGGGGAAGCAGGGTTATACTAAGAAACACCTTCAATCAGGTACAACTACCAAAATGTGGACACACACTGATTTCCTGGTTGATTGACTGGTGGTTCAATCCATCCACCACACCTTCTTCCCCTCTCACCCACCAGCCAGGTGACCTACATGGTCTTTACATTAACTTGCTTCATCATCACTCAAAATGTCATATAAATACAAAGTCCTTTGCATTACCTTACCTTTGAAATCATGTCAGCTGCTCATGTGGACAGCCTGAGATTGAGTCTCCTCACCATTGGCTAGGTGGTGCATGGTCACCACACCCTCTGACTGTGAGTATATCTGGTTCAAATGGTGCATTCTTGCTCATTGTACCGCTTGTGGATTAGACTGGATGGACGTAGCGTTCCCATTGTGGTGATATTTCATATCCCTTGGAGGCTGATGAAGCCATTGTCTAAACTCAGCCAACTGGAGGCCTGCCTAGCCATTGCTGGAGGCTAGTCCAGTGTTAAATGTCCTTGAAGGGGCTTTGGCGGTGAAGGGCAGAGTCAGCGATGGATTTTGCATATTATTTAGGATTATGCCACGGTGGCATAGAAGTAGCTCCAGATTTATGCAAGTTAGAGTAGATATAGCCACCGGCAATCTCGGGCACACCCCAGTCACCTCAGCAAGGGGGAGAGGAGCAATGAGCTGGAATAGATCCAGGCCTACGTTTGTGATGAGTGTGCACTTTCAGACATAGTAGGTCCACTGCAGGGGGAGTGAGCTGTAGACGTGACTAGATGAAAAGTGACAGGGACGTCCCAGATCCATTATTAGTCATAGCTCCTCATACTGTACCAAAGCATCTGTATCTGCATGTATGCATCCGTAGAAACGACCACCATCACATTCTATTACTGATGTTAAAAATAATAATTCCATATTTATATGCAATATGCCCGATATGAACAGTATGTGTGTGAGAAATGAAGTGGAATGCAACATGCCCTCAATGATGGATGCTGAATGCAAAGTGTGTTCTGAAGGAGGAGATTAATCTCTGCCTGATTGTATCAAGGGGTAGATAACGTGCAGAATTCCAGCAGCCTCACCAGTCAGTCACACACCTTGTTCTAAGCCATCAATATCACTTGGCCAGCCACGCAGAGCATGAGCAACAGTTTCTGCATCTCTGAGCAAACAAAACTTTGGGGAAGAAGAGAGGAGCGGGGTATAAAGAGAAACGGCAAAGGGATGACTCACCAGTAGAATCTGTTCGGCGTGACATGTTCGTGGATGAGCTGCCATTTCCTTCCAAAGTCCATTGAACTGTACAGCTGTGGGGAAAAAAAGAAGTCTTGTTAGGAAGACGAATGCATGTTTCTACATTTGTCCAGCTTCTAATTAGACTGGCTGATTTAGAAGTCGTAACAGTGACGAGAAAGCTTGAGCCATGGCTGGATAATTCCAGAGTGGAGGTTAGTCTCGAGCTATAAAGCATTATCTGGAGATGGGCTGACATAGCGCTGAGCTGCTATCATCATTACCAACTGGCCATTTAAGCTAACATATTGTCACAGATACAGGCATCTCCATTTCCCTGTCCCCTTACAAATTAGACTCTGGGTTTAGACAAAGCACACAGGGAGGATAGTAAATTAAAACTGAAATAGATATGACATTTATGTGTCCACTTTTAGCTCCATCAGCAAATTATTTGGCTTGTTCTTGTAGATTTTAGCCAGCTGTGGTACTGAAAACAAATGTTGAACATTAACCTGTTTCTTCAGCAACCAATCAAAACCAAGATCCTGCAATATGAGCATGCATGAAAGCAAGGAATGATATATAGCTCGGCTGATGTGAAGGTGTACAGTACGCAGCCACTGGCCCAATTTCAGTGTATTAATTACATTTTCTCATGCTCGGGCAAACAATTAATAACCCTGGTGCAATGTGCAACACTGTATTGATTGATGTTGTAGACACAGCTTCCCATTTTTGTTTCCTTGCAGAGCGGTGAGACGGTGGCCCTGGTTGAGCTCTATGCTAATGTTCTTACTTGTTGCCTTTTATCACAGCAAACCTGACACTTAGTCAGATAAAAGGATACACATTAGTCACACCGCTGTAAATTTATTCGTCAGCCCTGCAAAGGAATATCTATCTATGTAAGCAGGTGTGTTCTCCATTTAAAAGTACAGTTCACCAGTTGAATCCGAGCATGTAGTGCATGGCTGGCCCTAATTATAATAAATAGGGTGACACAAATCCCACTTATATTTAAATATGCAGAAAATCCTCCAACATACTGAAAAAAAATCTATATTTACATGACAGGCCAAAAGATCAAATGGGTACAAAAGAAGACCAACGTTTGATTGGCATACTTTGCAACAAAATAAACATGATTATTGTATGTTTGTATGGATACAAGTTGCTAAAATGATTAGGTATTTGTGATTTTCTTATTAGTAACCTCCAATGTTTTTAATAAGAGCTTTCCAGTCCACAAGTTGTTGAAGGCATGTGCCAGGAATTGCATTCCACACATTCTTAAGTTCTTCAATGAGAGACTGTCGATTCATGGGACACACTTTCATTCACTTTTCTGACTAATCATCCCATTCATCCCACAGATTGGAAAGAGAGATGTAGAGGGCCAAATTATTTTATGAATAACACCTTTGTCCTTTTTTGTCTGGGTAACCTTGACGGAGCTAGGAAGAATGCTCAGGGTTAAATATCTTGCCGCACAACAAACTTTCAACCCACACTTCTTAGCCCAGATGAAACTGCATGATGCTGGAGGATGGAGTGGTACTGTTCCTTCTTCATGATACCCTTTACTTCAAACAAATCCCCAACCTAACCCTTCACCAGGTTGTGTATACAGATTCTGACAATTTATCCAAATAGTTCAAACTTGCTTTTGCTGTTCCAGACAACTTGTTTCCAGTCATCAAAGGTCCAATTGCTTTTGCTTTTGCTTATTCATATCTATTTTTCTATAAAGGAGTGCTATTTTCATCTCCAAACAAAATGCATTTAAGAGGAGGGAAAAGTAAATAATGTCTAGATGTTGGTTGACTCAGCAGATCAAGCTTTCTTCTAACATTAGAAGAAAGCTTGATCTACAGGAGAATGAATATTTGAAAAAAAACACTGAATGCCTGACCACCATCAAACTCTCTTGTCACCTTTATATTTTTATCTACAGAAGTAAAGATATTTCAACATTAACTGATGTACAGACAATCACAAGAATTAAGGAAGCTAAGTGTTTGACTCTCTAAATGACCTGGAGGTGGGAACTCAGCCTCAGGGCAGGTTGAAGCAACAATCTGCTTCTAATTTTAAATTGCTTTGATTCCGTGTATCTCATATGGATGTCAGACTCCATCATTATCCCATGATATAACCATCACTTGAAGGCCATGTGTCTGCTTGGAATGCTTGACAATGATGAGCAATGGCAGGAGAGCCAAGCATCTGTCTTAGAGTCCTGTGTAGTTAAGGCATGGAGGTCGTTCTAGCTGGGAGCAGACATTTGTCTAAACCTTTATGAAGTTGAACTAATCTAAGATGCAGCAGCCATAGGCGTCTATTCTATAGAAAAATTTTATTTCTGATCTTCCAACCTCAGTAATGAAAGGTTCCCCACGGTGTAACAGGGGCGGCAGGCAGGGTCCCTCATCAGTTCGGACAGTGACATATGACGCCAGCGGCCAGGCTCAGACTCTCCTCTCCCCATTCATCAGTTCAATGACATCTTAAATTTTAAAGCTTCTGAGCTGTCACAAAGTAAGCTTCATAGTTTCCCACTCACTTCGATAAATCAAAAGCACGGCCAACCAGCTGCCACACCACCGATGGTGACAGCCGAGGGAGCCGGCAACGGACGGGAGCTCAAATGGTGATTGAAGAATTGCAGAAAACATATTAGTTAAAATCACCCATTCATGCCGATGGGGGCTTAGAAAATATTTTGATTATTCTGATTTGTGCATGGAATTGGAGGTTATTTTTGTAGTTTGTAAAACAGTTTGTGCAGTGTAAACACAGAGACCAGTTTTATAAATGAAACTATGAAAGCTAATAACAACCAAAGGCCTAATTGAATGGCTTGTTCATGTAAATTTTATGTTTTTAGTTGAAATGCTAAAATATTTATACAATGTCAATTTTAATATTTTCTTTACGTCTACACCCAGTCACATGTTGTTTACTTTAGACCTAGATCCAAAGACTTCATTTCATGCTTAGGGGTCGGGGTAGACTCCATGTCTTTGGTTTGAGACCTTTCGTGGTTATTTCTTTTCCACATTTCCTGTCAGCATTCTTCTCACTACCCACAATAGCCCAACATGCCCCATTTAAACACATACATGAAAAAGTTGACTTAACTATTTGACCCATTTTACAGATACAATGTTTTGCATTTTGGTTATATTGTAATAAAAGCCATCCAGAATTGCGTGTGTGTGTGTGTGTGTGTGTGTGTGTGTGTGTGTGTGTGTGTGTGTGTGTGTGTGTGTGTGTGTTCTTATGCTAAGTTAGCCCATTGCCGCTGGACATTTCCATTGACCCTGTGCGCCTGAAATCAGCTGTTCTTATCATATCTGACATGTATGAGGGAGTTTTCTTCCCACACACAGCCTTCTGTAAGTGAAGCATTTGTTATTACAATATCATAAGGTCATGCAAATGTTGTGCTGAAGCTTTTTATAATACACGGTTGTTGTTTTGATTCATTTGCCAACATAAAACCTAGCTTATTGTTGAATTGTAGACGGCAAACAAGAGATCTCTATTAAACCTTCTATTCTTTGCCATGAAAGCACCAAGGAATGTGTTATTCAACAGAGCTGTGTGAAAGATTAAATCAATACAGGTGGAAATTGAATGAATGGTATACTCTACAAAGTAACTGTATGAAGGTGAGTGTGCTAGTCATCTATGCAGCTGACTTTATCTGCAAACTGCAACAGGACTCTCACCCAAGGAAAATTATTCATTGATAATAATATGCAAATCATAACAATTTAACAAATCTGTAAAATTTGCAAGAAGAGGAAACTAATTAAGAATGTCTCTTTGACCAGTGATTTTCAATGGGTGGGTTGCAACTCCAAAGTGGGCCACGGACCCATTTTCAGGGGTTTGCGGGCTTTTGCCTGAGTGAATTTTTCATGCGACTAAGTGCTGTCTTATCACACTGCTCACCAGCAGCTGGCCAAATGCTCTGAAAAGCTTATAGACACCCATGCAGTGCTGGTTGTCATAGATTCATTAAATGAGTAAAACTACATCATTTGACTTCTCAGTGGTTGGACTTTTATATTTCACATTTGAGCATAAAGGCACTGTGGAGTCTGTTAAAAAAAGACTGAAGGACTGGATTTTATTGTTATGTATGTTTTTTTACTTTGTGTCTCTAAAATGCACTTTTTGTTATTTTCAATTAAAATACTTCTAATTGAGCGTATAAGGAAATCTTCCCTCTCTCTCTTGAATCACAACCAGCTGGTCGTTACTTGATCATTAAACTTGTTTTTTTTGGTCTGTTGGCAATCTGTGATATGCTGTAACATCTCAGGTTCAAACTGCACCATCTTATAAAATAAATCTGAGGCGTTGAATTTTTATTTTTTCTTTGGGTCGCAGCTTTTCATTAAGGGTTGATGATGGGTCCTTGTTAACTCAAAAACAGGGTTTACTTCCAATGGAAACAAATGGAAAAATGCGTGATAATGGGTTGGACTAACAAACTAACAAACCAGACGGGGTCATTTTTGACCTCAGAGGACAAAAGGTGAGGCTATCAGAGGACATTACTAGGATAAGGAATCCAGGGAATTTCTCCCTGGGTGACAAAGTAAATTGAGTGTACTGCAGTTAAATCAGTTGAAACAGTCATTGTGTTCACAGACATCTGCCTCGTATCTTAGCAGGTAAGACACCCAAACGCATCATCCATCTTCATGATCTTCATATACGCCAACCCCCACAATCTACATTTTCACAGTGCAAGGGCTGACTTGATGTTTCGTCATCCGCTTTTGGAACCACATGTAAACAGTATTTCTTAAACAGGTAGAATTGGACAATAAATGGCCAAATCTCAAGTCAAAAAACAGAAATAGAAAGGGTCAAATAGGCCATTTAACCATATGCTTAAGCTTCCTTATCTCTGACTGGACTAATTCATGTTAATCAAGACACATCAAAGTGCATTAAAACACTGTTTTCACTTTAGGTTAAACTCTTCCGGGGCTCTGTCTCACAAGAAAGTCAGACAGCATTGGTTTGATCACATTTACCATCAAAAGATGTATGCTGCAGAGTTCAAGGCATAACAAGCAGGTTTTGTTTCACTCGTCTTCGGAGTTATGCAGGCGTATTGGATTTCAGAATATATACACAGGGAATAGATCTTTTTGGGATGCACTGGTCTACATTTGTTTTTCTCCTTGTTCTCTGAACTTGCACTTTACATGAAACATATCTACACAGGGAACATAGGTAAATCAA
Organism: Hypoplectrus providencianus; assembly: GCA_028566105.1. Classification (NCBI taxonomy): domain Eukaryota; kingdom Metazoa; phylum Chordata; class Actinopteri; order Perciformes; family Serranidae; genus Hypoplectrus; species Hypoplectrus providencianus. The sequence goes on along the minus strand of JAOWBC010001255.1, from coordinate 7,125,449 downwards.
ACTCAGATAGAAGTTCAATGAGAAATGAATTGATTTAAGCTCTGATCTCCCACAGGAGAGCCTCCACATCAAGAACTGAAGGGTGAATTTCATGAAGCCTTTTCTATGACTTTTTTTTTCCCTTTTCAGAGGTGTGCGGGATATGCTTGGGGGAAATGTACATTATTGCATTTGCTTTTGCTATCCAACTACTTACAGCCCAGTGTAAGAGCACTTTGCTCAAGATGAAATATGAATCAGAATAAAAGATAAATGACAGCTCTACGGCAGCCGTCTACCCTTGAAATCAATTAGAAAAAATGTCTTCTTGGTGGAGCAGAAAGTCCCCAGTGGACAGAATGACATGGGTTTTCAATGTTCCAGGACAGAGGCTCTCTGACCCTGCTTCTGGCCTAATGCTGCAAACTCGCACACGCTACTTGTTAGCTGCGAGGCTGCTGTACCATCTACCAGATCTGCAAATTGTCATTGGCTGAGAGAATTGTCATGGTTTTCACTCTGACAGTGCAGTAAAAAACCCTGCAGTGAAAAAGAGGGATGAAGTGAGACATAGAGACAAACCATTATTCTCACAGCAGATGATAAAATGTGGTGGGCCTGTGCAACCAATTAGTGACAGGAAGCCTATGCGGGACTGTTCTGTGACCCCACAAATGCCTGTTCCTGCGGGATTTCCAACCATTACGAGATGCACCATTCCACTCCCACCCGCCGATCTGATCACTCCTGCTCGCGAAAATGTTCTGTATTGACAGTCTGTCTGTTCCATTCTGCTCTAAAAATAAGACATTATAGATTTTGCTTGAGGCTGTGGGAAGTAAAAGTGGATGAAAATGTTAGGGATCATGTCGCTGGTACTCTAACATTTTTATTTATTGTTCTCCATAGCAACATATATAACCCAAAACAAAAACATCACCAACTCCACTTGTTTCAATAGTTTTCAGCCCAGAAAACAGTCAGTATCAGTCTCAATAAAACTTTATACTGCAAGTATTTTATTTAGTTGCCTTTGAGCAAAATGCCCAGAGACAATTTAAATTCCTGGTAACAGGGACTATATTGTGTCTGTGATCATTGAATCAGTTTAGTTTGTCAGGTGGTTGTTTAGAATAGATATCAACTCCACCTCCATGCTACTTCACAACACTTTCTTTTCTCTTGTTTTGCAAGTGCAAGTAAATTATAATTGTGAGTTACAAATATGCAAGTATTGTGGAATAAGTTAATGTGACGACTGAAATATGGAAACTGTTTAACCACATCCCTGTTCAAACAACGCCACATTACGTTTGACCTCTCGTGGCTGAAAAACATAAGCGTAAAGAAGCCCATTTAATAGGCTGATAGCTGCTGCTGGATATCCAATCAGACTAGTTACAATGCTGTTTAATTACACAGCAGGTTCAGCTTTAGTTAGAGTTGGTGGTTTTGAGCCATGGATTTTATCCATCCAAGTTTTAAAATTCCTGTCTCTGATATTTCTGCTTCTACCTCAGTTAGTTGGAGATGAATTGAATTCATTAGTGTGCACACAGCACTGAAACATTACGTTTAAAAAATTCAACTGCGATACGTCTATCTATCCAAAAACAATGTACCTGTATAGTCCATAGACCTCATTAACAGCAGTTTCCACACAGGCTGTCTCCTTGTTGGAAATCCACTAATGAATGAATGAATAAGAAAATGTGAACATTGTTGAGGTAGCTATGTCCAAGTTGTGCAGTATGCCTCAAGACCTCAAGAAATGAATCTAAAACACTATGCATGGCACGATACCAATTGGCTTCTGCACCACTACTTTTGTGTCTGTGTGTTTACTAATGACTGTTTCCCTGGTTGGAAAACAACAGTGGAAAATAAGAGCTTTGTGGATGGGTTTGAAAAGGGGAATGATTATTTGTAAGAGAGTCTACAACTATAATAAAAAAAAAAACTTGTGACTGAAAAATTGCTTCAAAAACAGCTCCGAGCTTGTATGAGATGGCCAAATAGGAACTCTAATGGTCACTATAATCTGAAAAACATATTAACTGCTAACATTGCTTGTTGACTGAAAATGAAGTACACCTCTGTCCAAACTAATTGGTTCAGACATAAAGGAATTACCTCGACAATATCCCAATAATGCTGCAGCCCTCTGGGCTAATTTATAGTTTGCAGAATGAGTCAAAAGGACCGTTAGATTAGAAGTGATTGGAAAAATGGAACGCAGTCAGGTAAAAAGAGGTGAGAACACAACAGAGAACTTCCCTCTGCTGAGAGATATTTTCCACTTTTCTTTGCTTCAAAATATGGGTCCTAATTCACCATGGCTTTTGCCCTGATGTTTGGATAATGTGTGTAAATCCTCTCTATGACACACTGCGGTAACAGAAAGCAAAGCATAGGTTTTCTGCCTCGTTTTCATTTGCACAGTTCCTTCTGCAGCATTGTGGCGGCAACATTCTGCCACCCAGAAAAGCTTTGTGCATTAACATCAAAGCCCAAACAGCTCCACCAACACATAAAAGTTCAGAGAAAAGAATCAAGACTTGGGAGTTATGGAAATGATAACTGCTGCATTATAGGCCCCTGTGTCCCACACAATTGCTATAAGTCACTTTTATAACTTCTAATTAAGTCTCCTATAAATTCTTGATTCATCTATGTACAGTGCTTTAAATCAAACTGCTTCTGTTGGCATTGCCTTGGCATATCCCATATGGGAGAGAAAGGGAGGACTGGTTTTATACCCCACAATTTATGGAGCCTGCAAAGTACACAGCAGTACGGACGATCCTATAGAGGGAGGTATAGGAGCAGGCTATGCAAATGAGCCCTCTGGACTGTTCTGAATAACGGGCCATAATGAATCTAGAATATGATGGCCACTGTTTTTCTTTCAGACAAAAACCAAATGGATATCACTTTTCTGTGGGACTGCTACTCGGGCAAAACATTTGATGGACAAAAATAATTAATCTTGTTTATTTTATAGGGAATAAAAGGCAGACTAATCAATTTTAATATTAAATATAATTAGTCTGACACTAACTGGAAGCCATGTAAAAGCAATCAGAAAGATTGTTACCAGCACAAAATGAAACGATCATCATTTGCACTACCAATGAGAAAGCTGTGTGTCATAAAAAAAAAGGCATTGCATTCACACATCTTCAGTGTTACAGCTGAAATTTACAGGTAACTGAAAATGTTTCCTCTGCAAAGTATGGTCCGAAAAATGTATTCAGTGCAGAAAAATACAGCAATGTCTTGATCTAAAATATGATGTATGAGTTGCAGTGAAGTATTATGATGTCATCACATCACATTCAGGAATGTAGTTATTTTAAGGTATCATTAAAGGACTTTTAATTTGGAATACAGAAAATGCTTGGTTAATGATTTCTTTAAAAATGTTATTTTTGTGAATTATCTATTATTTTCTTCCAGCAACCCAAAAAGTATAAAGACATTTCCTTCACAATTTTGGGGAATTTTCTTGTAGCCTAATTTACAGTGGACATGGATAATATCTTATATAT
>JAOWBC010001255.1:7078814-7095728 GCA_028566105.1 Hypoplectrus providencianus | reverse complement strand
AAAAAAAAAAACAGCTGGAGAATCTAAAACTAGGCCAAAAATCTGAAAAAAGAAATAATTAATTTCAACATCTTACCTTTCTCTTGTTAGTTGGACAGACATACAGGTAACTCAGGACAGTCTTGGAACCGACTTTGTCATTCATTCTCTCGTATGTGGAGCCATAGTCTGTAGATCTGAGAGGAGGGAATAAAGAGGAATACTTTAGTACCTGACAAAACCTGACAAAAGCACACAGAAAGTTTGCTTACGGTCTAATGGGTAAACAAATAGACTAAAGAGCACTGGGACATTGCAGGATTTATGTCAAATGATATTGATTTTGCAGTGATGAAAAGGAATGCCAAATCACAACCCCTGGGTAAAACAACAAGCAAATACAGGCTGGCATATGGTATATATACAGTTACTCTGTGCAGGAGTAAAACCTCTGGCAATAGAACAAGAGAAGGTTAACCAATCATCTATAGCTGCAAACAAAAATGAACCATTCGAAAATGTCTGGGGACCCGGCATTGTAAATAATTAATTCTCTTCCGATGACTAGTATGAAATAAAATATGACGAGTGCAAAAACATGTGGATGTTCCTGAACCCATGGGCTTTAATAATTTAACAGTGGGAATGAGCCTGTTAGCCAGCCTAGTCCCTTGAAACTCCACATGAATCCATCATCACTAGTAACTACCAAATCTGCCTTCAAGGAGAATATTACAGCATTAACAGGGCTGTTTCACTTGGCCCTTTTTTTCTGTGAAAGCTGCATTCATGTGCCCAGGATTTTTCAAATATTTCTCTCTGTGGGGACAGAAGCACCCACCCACAACTGTGGCAAAACTCCCATTTGGATTTGCAGTCTACTTCACAGCGTTATGAGGAAAGTGAAGATGATACCTATTTCAGCGTTTGTTCCTTTTTTTAGTCGGAGCCTGCTGCGTGTGCTCCTTCAGTGGGAACGGGGTCTCAGTGAAATTGCAAAGAGATTTCTCTCATTCAAATTCAGTCCAGAAAGCCTCTGAGAGACACCGTAGTTGCTATGATTACAAAGCACAATAATGAATCAGACAGACAGCATCGTTTTCATAGCATTTTCGAGTGGAGGTGTGGGGAGAAGTGCCGCACGGAGAATGATCCTGATTCAAAACAGGGGAGGTGAACTATTGCATTGGCCCCCTTATAACACTGTTGGAACCTCTTTGGAAGAGACTCTGTGAATATCATAAAAACATATGTTGTTTTTTGGCATGAAATGGGCTCGCACGAGTGCCAGGTGAGCGATGATCATAGAGACACTGTAATACATATGGATAGATGTATGGGGATGTCTTGGCTCAGGCAGTCAGAAGATGACAACTCTCAGAGGGGGACTAACATTAAGTTTCATCCAGATGGAGATTACAACATGAAAAAAAGAAAGGTATCCACCTTCATAATATTTTGGAACAGATTGTAACATTATGAGCAATAGCAAGGCTGCACAGTAACTAGTGATGGCCAAATGAAGCTTTATTTGCAATTTTCTAGATTTTCTGTAACTAGTGAATTACCTTCTTTGTACAATCGGGTTTGTAGTTGAAAAAACATGGAATTGCCATTCCTTGAGCCTTTTTTTTTTTCTCAACCAAGAGCAGTAAGGTATAACATGCAGTGAAGCGATCATCATGACGAACAGATCCCAATAGGGTGGTGAAAGGCATTATGGCAATTTAGTTTGCCTATAACACTTTGCTGAACAGAGAGCAGCATCTCCCAGCTCAGTAAATAAAGAAAAAAAAGTAAAGCTTCATGGAGCTTCATTAACCATAAATAAATAAACACCTACATACAACACCACTACATACTGTAGTAGGGCTTTAAATGTTTTGCTCTACAGTTACCTACACATCTGCACTTTGTTCTCACTACAGTAAAGATCAGATTTTTTAATAATCAAGTAAAATTACATTCGCAACTTTAAATAACAGCCCGGTCGATGTCAATTATTGGATACAATCCCTGACAAAAGTTTTAAATTAAATTTGGACAAACTGAATGTCTTTGTTAAAGGCTCAGGTTGTGCTCCCAGACAAATTTGGCCTGCCTTTGCCCCCCTAATCAAGTTAAGTCTTCAGGAACTGACAAGTCCAATTTGACCTGAGCTGTACTTTTAGGCGTTCTCAGTGATGCAGAGGATTACCCATGCTACTATTTCATAGGACAACAACCACTGCAGCACCTTGTTGCCCTCAAAATGGTTATGTTTTATTTTAATATTATTTTCAAGCCAGGCATTGATCTTCATCAAACTTATTTAGTTTTAGGTTTTTCTTGACTGATTGTCCATTCAGAAATTGTTGGTATCCAGATTTTACTGACTTTCGCACAATCTAAATAAGGATTGAGGACTCTTGTTGAAATATACACACTCCTGCAAATACCCTATCCACTATAATCCTCTATCCGCACATGGCTTTGGAAAAAAAAATCCTAATAGAGTAAAAACGCTGCTTATACTCCATCACACTGACACCAGCTTTGTGTCCTCTATTCTATGTGATAGACTGGTGTCTGGGAGGAAGGAGGATTTTCTGCAGATATTCTCTGCAAAAACATTTGCAAGTCTGGTGTGGCCGCTGTCTGACCAGGTCAAAATCAAAAATGGAGACACAATCTTCCAAATTTGACACTCCCACACCCACCCATTCCCAGCTCTAATAGCAACACAGGCATATCAAATGAGCTCTCAGCCATTAGCGATGTAATCATGATGACGGAGTATCCAACGACCATTTCCAAACCCTGTGTTATAGCCCCATCCTGTTTTGCATTCATATATAGTCAATAAGATTACAAAGCACAAAAGGTCAGGTCAGGTTATTTCAAAACAAAGGGACAAAGTTTTGCTTTCAAATTGAACTGACAGCTATATTCATCTCTAAACTCCTCAGAAAACCAAGGAGAAAAAAAACATTCCTCCAATGGATAATGAGAGAAAATTAAATCTGACATTGATGGGATAAATTACCCCAAGGCATTAAATCATACAGTCTAATAATGAGAAAGAAATACGTTTTGCGTGTAATGATCACTATTTCCCAATCCAGTGTTATAGATCCATCTGGGCCATGCACTGTTTTGCATATATACAATATGATATTAAAGTACAAAAGGTCAAGTCAGTTATTTCATAACACAGAGACATTTTTTCCTCCATAGTTATATTCCTGCATGGTTAGCATGACGATGCTGGTAACCATGACTGCCTTCAGTCGTCTGGTTTCATATGATATCTGTGATTCTGTGATTTAAAATTCCTCCAGCTTCAGTAAGTTTTATTTGCAACTCTCCCTGGCTTCTCACCTCGCCATGTTCAGCTTTGCCTGTCACACCTGATGCTTCTTCACACTTTTTCTGGGACCTCTGCTCCTTTCATTTTCTTGTTTTCCTTGTACCGTGGCTTTTCTGTGGTGAGCCCATCATTTTCAGTGAGGCATCTTGACTTATCTCGTGCGGCTGCAGTTCACTTCACGTGTTTACCTGAGTAGCATTATGTATGTTCTGTACATTCTCACCCCGCTGTTGTTCTTCACAATAAATATAACAGCTTGGACATCAGACAACAACATGAAATGTGTTGATAACATTACATTTTAACACAACTATTTCAGTGATTGGACAGTGACAAAAAGTAATTGAATCTGATCCAAATATTTAATTAGTCTGCTAAAATGTGGGTGGATTTATTTTTGAATTCATTATCCTTATCCTCGACAATGAGCAAGAGGCAGGGTGATAGAGACTGACAGCCTTTCTTGCTCTCAAATAAGGACAATTTTGGGTCACCAATTCAAGTCTTTGGGCTGTGGGAGGAAGAAGGATCAATAAGCATAATCAGCAAAGGCTGAATGTGTTGATTTTGTTTAGCTTAGCATAAACCTGCACATTTTCACGGTGCAGAAACACTGAAGTTTCCCAGCTTGAGGGCTCCTTTATCCATAGAACTGAGGTTGTATTGCATAAGCGTTATGTTCTGCATTGCAATATGTCTACATATCCATGAAAAAACAAGCCTCCTTTTAAAATCCTCATGTGATTACAACATTTGTCTGAGCCTCACTTTTCAGTCCCCGCTTTCCATGGGCTGAGTCTATTGAGACACTTGTTTACCACTTGTTTTTGTCTGGTCACTGTGTGCAAAAACATGAAATGGCAAAGTTGCCCAGACGGTGTCTACAAAGGATGCAGAGAAGAAAGAGAAATACTGCCACTGCCTTGAGTGCTTTCCATATTTTCATTCGGCAGCAGAACATCAGTATGCTTTTTGCAAAATTCAACCTGTTTCCATTTCTGTTTAGACAAGCACTTTGTGAGCTTTCCTGTGGAATTAATGGCTGTTTCAGGCATGTGGTGAAAGATAGCAGCTGGAAATATTTTTGTGACTATCAGTAGAAGAGATTAAGGCAGATTTAAATCAGAATGTTGCATTAGACTCTCTTGAGTGGAAGATTTTCTCAGTAAGTCTGTAACCATGAAACAGACTTACCACACTGGAAATATTATGAATGTTATACTGGAGGTATGGCATTTAATCAGCATAATGGATTGCTGAACATGCAATTGGTACCTCTGCCACATTATTTTTTAAAATCCTTCCTGATCACTGTGAAATAGTTTAAAAATTGAGTCTAACATTTGCAAATTACCAAGATAGAGGAGGTCATTTATGCCTATACATTAAATACATACATACAATACACTCATTAATTGGATGTGCATTGAAGTAAAAACAAATATGTATGGCCTACATGTACACACAATATAAAATCGTTTTACATCAAGTCAATACAAATATGAATGTGCATGTTTGAGTTACACTTGCATATTGGCATACTGAATATGTCATACATAATAATTTATACATAAAACTAAAGTATGGCACTAATATGTGTGATATATAGTTGTAAGTAAAAAAAAGTATTTTTTTTCATGTTATACTCACAAGCTTGTTGATTTAAGCATATATTGTTGACATAAAACTATATATATATAACTATATATAAGCCTATATAGAAATAAACCTATGTCTTCAAACAGTATATATATATATATATATATATAAAACTATATAGTAGTATAGTATAATAATATCACCTAAAAGCTAAACATTTATGGCAGTGTCACTCTTGAATTCAGGCACATGTCGTATATTAATTACCAATTCTATTATTTCCATGTGAGAATATTTTCTTGGAATAATAACAAATAAAAAAACAACAACTGAAGAAAAGCTAAACAGCACGTTCAGGATCTACAGCCACAAACTGGAGGTTACCGTTCATTTCTGTAGTGAAATCCTCCTTTTTTTTTTCCAGGAGCCAGAGAGAGATACAACACAGTGCATTGCAGTGTGTGAACATCAAATGATTGGGGAAAAAAGGCAGACAGAAATTGCATTAGGGAATGTTTGTGAGGTTTTGCCAGATGTCGGCCAGCAAATTCAGCATTGGTGTGCAACGATGTTGACCAAGCTCTTGGGAGAGGGGGAAAAAAAGAAGCCAAACACTTGAAAAATTCAGCTTAATCATTGTACTTTCTCAAGCCCAAACAAAGCACATCACCCTGAAGCGCACGGGAATTCAAGAGAAATGAATTCTGCTGCAATATTCCAAGGAAAACAAAAGGCTACTGATCTGACTCCTCTAACTGTAAACTTGACTTAGGCTTGCAACCGAACAAAAACTGTTTGCGAATGCTAAGGCACACAAAACAGAAAAAAAAGAGACACACTGAGATCAGAAAGCGCCAAATCAATATTCATCAAGCGTCCGAAGATGAAAGCATCATCAGGTGGTTGTCGGAGTTGAACAGACGCAGCAACAACTCAATTGTCTGTCCTTACAAAGAGACTCACACAGAGACACAAGGGGCTCGGAGAACGAGAGAGACGGAGAGAGGAAAGGTTTCTTAGCAGAGAACCCTGCGGCAAAATCAAGCCTGAAGTCTCTGAACACTCGCTGACTGATGCGCTTGAAAAACATTCCCAGCACTGGTGAACCGAAGCGTTCTATGCAGTGCTGAAGAGTCAGAGGTAGAGACGCCTGAACGCGCCGCAGACATTTCCTCTGCAATTGTCTGAATTGTTGCAGTCTTTTGTTCCAGGAACACACTCTAGGGGGATGACAAAGCCAATTTTGCTCCAGCCACAGGTCCTCGACACAAGCCCCGCTCTCTGGACAAGATCCAAGGAACTTTGGGTGACCGGGAAAAGAACTAAACAGAGCTGTCACCAGAACAAAACGCCTGAGACTCTGATGACAGAGTTGGTGAGACTAGATTTGGGCAAGCTAAAAAGCTTCCTATTAACCCTGATTTACCCAGAAAAGGCCAGCTGAGCATGTGTGCGCTCTCTCCACTGAGCTGCTTTTAAATTCTGTGTAGAGTTTGGATATCCTTTTCATGTTTGTGTGGGTTTTCTCCAGCTCTGATGTCCTCCCACTCCAACTATGCAATGCAGCTAAATTTGAATTTCTCAGCAAGCAGTGTTTGGTGATTTTCAGCACAAATAATGAGTATGTGTTAAACTGGGCTGAATTCGGTCTGCAAGGAAAGTTTTGTCTCGTAACTAACAAGTTTAGGTAGGAAAGATAGTGTTTCAGTTCAATAAAAAGGGTAAAAGTTTGCTGCATGTCTCAGAGGGTGGCTAACTCCTGTGCCTTGCATATAAGTCAGATGCTCCATACAAGCAGGGATGGGCTCAAATAGATGGATCCATGATGGATTGGGCTATAAGTGGGTATAATCCTGTGACTCAGAAGTAGTAGGCAATGAGGCTTCAGCTTAATTGACCAAAACATATGACATGGAAAGAAAATATACTGAATTCATACGTTAGCGTTAAATATACTGAGGTTGCACAGGTTCCCCCATTGTAGCAGCGGAGTCGGTATTGATTGGAATGAACATCTTTCCCTCATGAAAGTTAGTTTTTTAATGTGGTTTGTCAGCTTGTAAATCTCATATCTGGGTTTTTACCCTGTGGGTTGTGCATTTTCACCACCCAGCAGCTTTTAGACATTTTTATGTTGATTGCTAAAAACAGGAACTGTCAAGGATGCTCCGCCATTTAATACAAAGTGCAGAGGGAGAAATTCTTTCCCCTCCAGTGGGGTGGGGCTTTTTTAAAATCTGCATTCTTCCGCAGATATGTTATTAAAGATTAGCCCAAACGTCATCTAGACCTAAACAACTACAAAAAGACTGTCAAGAAAGACCAGGAAATGAGAGAAAGTGTTGGCTCAGATATCCACAGGTGTCACAAGGACACCAAAAAGAATTGGCCATCGCCCGCAGAGACTAAATCATTGTCAGACTTCCAGTCAGTGGGTTCAACACAAGATTAGCCTCTTTCTAAGACTCTGAAAAACAAAAGATGGCTTTCCAGAAATGTGTTAAGTCCTGTAAATTAGGTTTATTTACTTCTGCAGCCCATAAGGTACCATTTTCCTTTGCAGTGAAAGGAAAAAACAAATTAGTGCAAGATTAATAAATCTAAGAGAGCAGTGAGAAAATATGTAGTAAAAGAACAAAAGGTTAAATATGATGCAAGTAAAATACAGGCAGTCCATAGTTGTTCTTTTTTTTAACAAAGAAATATCTCAATGTTCTACCAACCTATAAAGATTTATTGAGAAGTTCTGAACTGTATTTTTCTTTAGGAATAATATTGAAACCTAACCCTTAACCCCAGTGGTGGACTTAGGTTGTTGGACAGACTATCAATTTAAAGGCCAACCTGGAGGCTGCATAATTCTGTTTTCTGCACCCATTAGTGCATCTCCATTTCCTCGATGGAAGGGCCCCCTTAGGGCCACTGCATCACATTATCTCTACTGGAAGGTCACAGTAGAGGGCACTGCTTCATGTTACCATAGGGGCATCTAGGAGGCACGTCACCAGCATTTCTCCATTTAAGGGCGCCCATTGGTGCACTGCATCTTGTTTTCGTCCTCCTACAAGACACTCCATCATGTTTAATCCACCACGGTGGCATTCATGAGTGCCCTTTTTCTACTTCCTTTGTAAAGCCTGTTTCACACTGAAACACAATGCTTTAAATGTAACTTAACACATATAGAGGTAACCTTGAAGCACAGTTTTATCTGGCAGGAGACGTCTAGACATGGAGGTAAACTGGAGATCAATGCTCAGTGGGTCAGAACTGCCTACAGTGGAAAATGTAATGTGTTTGTCTGTGTGTTGGCCTGCAGCGACTGCTGACTTGTCCAGGGTGTTTCTCTGCCATTTTGTCCAAGGCATGAAGAGAAGTTTTCAGCCTCTCTGTGAGCGGCGAGGAAAATGAATGGATGGATGAGTTGCCCGCGGCAATTAGTCTGTTACTTGGAACAGCCGTGTACTGCTTCATTCAACCAATGGATTATTAAGTGCTTTAATCCAAAACACTAAGCCGGCACTCTAGACGACATTCAGGCAGAAACACTGTAGACGTAGTTCACTGTTAGGTATAGACTCTGGTATGTTTCCTTTGAAAGCAGCTTCCCAGGCCAATCATTATGTATTAGAAACATTAATGTAGAGAACAAAGACGTGCTGTCATTCAGTGTAATCTGTACATGTGGCAGAAGAAATAAGAGAAATTCATATTTAAATGCATGTTAAATCAATTATCATTAATCTATGAGTATAAGGGGAAGGCCTGGAAGTAATAACAGTATGAAGAAGACAATTTAAATTGGTCTGGTGTGAGATATTTTCCAATTATAAAAGGTAATGCCCTCGTATTATCTGATACCTTGTTTTGTCAAAGTGTTATGAAAATGATATGGAAAGCCCAACCCTGCAAGATGACAGGATTGGAGACTTAGGGGTTAGGGTTATGAAACTGAGGCAGTTTTATTCATTTGTGTTATTTCCAGCGTCAATGGAAGGCTGCTGTTCCGAGGTGGACATGCTCAGCCATGACTGCTTATTCTGCCCATCATATGTCTCATAAAAAAAATTGTATGAAGACGAAATCCAACTTTTACTCTGTTACATTAAGTTTAATTTCACTGGCTACTTTTATCTTTATTTAATTATCTATTACTGCCTTTGTTGTTTGTTATTGTTATTATCGTTTCAGTTTGTAAGAGAGAGTTCTGTTACATGACTCTGTTTCACCAATCAAACGGATCCAGGCAGTCACATGACTGCACACAGACGCAACCCTGCTTTACATTAGGTTTGGCAGAAACAACGGAGGAAACAGCTGCCTGTGACTCTCAATCAAAAGAGACTGGATTTCCCTTAACTTATGTTATTCTATCAAAATTTACATTGTTATTGTTTAAGTTAAAGAGATTTTAAAATTTTCACACTCCTATTTTATATTTTTGTCTATTTGACATTCATGCTCTGATTACAGAAATAATAAATCAGAAGTTACTCACAAGTTACTCAGTACTTGAGTAACTCGTGATTACTCAAGTACTCTGTAGTATCTGTACTCAAGTACAGATTCTTGTACTTGAGTGCAATTATTGGCTACTTCCCACCTGATTGAACTGGTTTATACTTTTTATCTGCTTCTGTTTACAGTATTATAATTCTAAGTGCAAAAGGACAGCATCAAATAAAACTGATTCTACAGAAAATACCAAATTTAGACTTTTCATCATCATTCCAGTCACATTAATGCAACAAAACATCATTTAGCATCTGCATCTATAATCATATTTTTAGTAGATGAATTATATGTGTTAAGTATGGACAGAAAGTCTCAGGATACTGCACGCCTTGAGTAAGATGCAAATATATAGTTCAGTATTCATATACATGTTTTTAATGTTAACACTGCAAGTTAGAAACCCAGAAAGGTAAACACAGAGACTCTGATAGCCCCTCTCACTCGTAAAAACAGCATGTAATGTCATTCACTGCAAATACACATTACATTTCCAGTGGCTTCCATCAGCAAATGGAATCGTTTCGGGTCTAGAGACAGAACAAAAAGACTTTTAGGAGAATGAAAACCCATTCGGATATTTGCGGCATGCCTAACCAATAAAAATGATGATGTTCCACAAGATCTAAAAAAAGCAAGAAAGAAAAAAAAAACAAAAAACTTGAAGATTGTGTTCCAGCGTGCCTGTAGCCGAGGCAGCAAACATCCAGCAGCTTTTAATAATCGCTGCTACCATCAGCAAAGCATATCTCAGCAAGGAGAGTCATAATGTACAAGCTGTCAAGGAGTTTATCTGCAGAATTTACACTCACCCTGAGCTGCACTCTTGTGAAATCGTGCACACCGACTGAAGCACACACACACACACAGCCCCGCTCAAAGATGACACGCACACACATGTAAGCTTGTATCTTTCCATGTTTTTCACCTCGGGCAACTGCTGCGCAGTCTCTCCTCTAATGCAGAGTCTGTTGAAGCATAATTGAAAATGACTTTGGAGAATTGCCACATTAAGATGGGAAGATACTGTATTTGCAGGTGTTACGGAGTCGTCGTTGAGACACGTGAGAGCAGAGAACAGTGAAGCATGAAAAAAATAATGGAACCTCAAAAGACTGAGCACTGTACGCCAAAGTCTGTCTTTCTTTCAGTAGATTAACAAATGTGTTTATGAGCATATGCTAGTGTTTGTGTGTGTGTGTGTGTGTGTGTGTGTGTGTGTGTGTGTGTGTGTGTGTGTGTGTGTGTAAATGTATGTGTCTGTGTTAGTGGGAGATAGTGAAAGGAAAATATAAAAACAATCCATGTGTGAAACAAACAGAAAACAGGAAATGTGCCTGCCGAGCATGCTCGAATCCGTGCCGCTGCTAATTCAGAGTCAGAGACCGTCCTGCGGTGTAGAACAAAAGATTTCATACAGTCATGTGAGGGAGTTTGATACATGTAAACATCAAGCAAAGCAGAGGAGAGGAGGACTGATATAAAAGGAAAAAAAAAAAACTCTTCAGTATCCCGTGCTGCTATCAAGGCTTACCAAATATAACTGACCGCATCATTGCACCGCGCCTAACAAATGCAGCGTTGAGGAAATACCTTAAAGGAACAGCCGGAGTGGGACAGAAGTGCTGACATTCAAAGATCGCTCTCAGTGACAACATTTGTCGTGTATCCCACTCACAGCCCGTGTTCTCCATCCAACCTTGACAGCGGGTAGCAAGTATCTTCGCTTCATCCCCTCCCCTGCTTGCCATGCTCTAGAACACTCCCTCCAGAATAAATCTTTAAATAAAGTATAAAACTTTAAAAAATCCTCCCAGACACTATGACTTTTTTATGAGTCTAGAAGACCTTTTTTGGGGTTACAAAAGATGAATTCACCAGGTTTTTACTGTGATAGTCAGACGTTGCCCTGACTCATATCAAGCCATAACTTAGAGTGCAGTGGTGGGCTCAGGTTGTCTGTCTGGGCAGGGGTAAAAAAAAAATAAATAAAAAGGGCAACAGCCGCATGCAGCGAGGCTCCAGCACTTAGAAACTTTCCGGCATGAAGGGCAGTCTGTATAGCTTTGCCAGCATCTTCTAAACTTTAATGCCACTCTAGAGATAAATCAATCAGGATTTTTCAATTCCAGGCACCATATGGGGTTCTTCATTAAATTTCTCCACCGGCATGACACCCTTTAGGGCACTTTATACTGTTTTCTCCAAAGGAAGAGCACCCTAGGGAAGCTCCATCATGTTTCTGCCACTGAAAGAGCATCCTTTAGAGCACTTTATCATGCTTAGGTCAGCCTCTTGCCCCCTTTCATGGACCAGTTTGATCCCCAGTCCCAAAGGATGCTTCAACATAACTTCACTTCAAGATCTTGGAGGGCACTCTTTCATGTTTTTACCTACTGGAAGAGGACAAAGCACAAATGTGCATCAAATGGTCCTTGTGGCATCTCTAGAGCTGCCAGCAGTCCCTTGAAAAACGGAAGCTTTCTTATATTGCTTTATATTGATATTCTACAGATTTAGGTTAGACAGGACGGGTTTCTATTTAAGAAAAACTTACTTTATTCAGTTAATTTTGTTATTTTGTAATCAAGTGAATTACTGGATAATTATTTGTTTTTAATGTGTTCATGTCACTTAAAAATATACATTTAAAATATACATTTAGTATAATTTAATCAATTCAGGTTCAAGTCAAATAGTTCCCCTTGAGTAAATTGATTAACTCACAACAAAAAGAGCTAAAAATGGTCACCACCCCAGGAACGGGAGTTAGTCGTCCTCATCTCAGTCTGGCCCACAGTAGCCTCACAGGTAAAAAAAAAAAAAAATGACCTCACCCATTTATTATCGCAGCATTATCTTAATGACCTTGAGGCTAATCACTAAAAAAAGTCTCTCTCTATAACTCCTATCCAACATATGACACTGGCTATTATCAGACAGGACTAAAGGCCTTAAGATGACTCATGCTCTCCATCGTCAAGTGACAGGCCAGTAATGCCTTACTAATGCTACCCTGGGTACCCTGGATGTGCCAATCTGCCACCCTGTGAGATAAACCACCACCCGTTGATGGATAAAAGTCTATCATCTGCACAGCATATTTCAGCATCAGACGTGATGACAGAGTTTGATTGTCTGGCAAAGAGAGGTGACCGTCTCGGTTTTACCCATTAGGCTAAATTACACTGATGACATGTAGTGTCATTTATGAATATGTCAGTTATAATTCATTATCCTTGGTGAGTTGTACAGTAACAGAACAGAAATGAGAAAGTCTAAAAAAAAAAAAAGTGTGTTTGCCCATAAATTCAAATATACCACAAGTGTAGGAGTGCAGACAGCAGAGGAAAAGAAGATTTAAAAGGTGACTGAGGTGAACCACCAACCAGTTTCCCAAGCAGTCAGCCACAGATGATACTGTACAGTATGTGATTTCAATCTTTGTCAGAATTCAGGCTTTGGGGGTTAAATCCCTCAGCATATCTTTGAACCCCGCACAGCCAGAACAACCAGAAATGACTTCCATTTATTATTCATGCCACAAGAAGGCCTGGAAACAGCAATTGGATGGCTGGATTACCACAGAGTGCATTGCTGGAGAGTGGCAGCACACCATAGTAGCAGATAGGTTGGAGTTTGTGCTCCAACAAGGTCTCCGGAGTGTTGTTAGTGATGATAACTGACACGTCGGGGTCAGGAAGGACTAGAAGTCTATCTGCTTAAAAGAGAATACGAAGCAGGGAAGCGCTCCAGTGAAGATGTTTGTGAACTATATGTTTAAAAATTCAATATCCACAGAATGATTTACATTTACTTATTGACTCGACACTAATTCGCTGTCCCATTTTCAGGATGTACCTACAGGGAGATTGTTAGAGATGTTGAGCACAGACATGGGTGTCAGGTGTGAGTTCACACATATTTCCCTGGAACAGATCTATCCCATGGCGTTTTGAGATAGCTTAATGGCCTGTCTGTAAACTTACGGAAGAACTCTAAAAAATAAAGGAGCATGGATTGCTTTTTACCTCTGCCAAGGAGGTCATGTTTTGGGGGTGTTTTGTGTCTGTTTGTCCATCATCAGGATTTGGAATAATATACTAACCCAATTCCTTTAAACTTGGTAGGAGGATGGGCAAGATTTGTGCTACATTTTGTCAGAATAATTGGAAAAACGTGTTTTTCCTTTGCTCCTCAATGGCACGTTAATACTGGAAACAGACATTAATGTGTCAGTGACACATGCTGTATTGCATTTTATTCCTCAGATCTACTTTGTAACATGCTGTTTCCACATTACTAATTAAAGAGTCATGACAAAACAAAGCATGAAGCATCAGTGAAACAGTGAAACAGTGTCTCTGTTGGTTACTGGCTTAGTTTGTCAGTCAGCAAGATTACAGAAAAGCTCTGGAAACATTGTCCATGTGAATTAAATCCCACAATTATTGTAGGAATACGCAGCATCCTATTCTAATGGTTCATGTGGTGATAAGGAGTCATGATGTTAATCTGAGGTATTCTGTTTGAATGGGTTTACTGTCATTTTATTATTATTTGTTGTTGCTGATGTCTGCAAACTTAGTCAGATCCTGGAGAACCTTGACCCTCAAGGACCTTCCTCATTTCTGCATTTCTTGGTTGCTCAATCACCTGTTTCTTTTTGGTGACTTTTTCCTTCCACATTTGTTTTTTAAATGGTTGTACTTGTCATTAAAAAATACATATAGCAGTCAGCTGCGCAACTATATAGTGAAGTACTGGCGTCCGTACCGGAAAATAAAGTCTTGCTGCCTCTGCATGGAGTTTTATCCAAATGTCTCTGGTAGCCGGTTCACCCACATGGAAACAAGTCATGTTGCCATTTTTAGAAATGTCTGAGGTGGCATTAGCACTGTAAGCTGCTAGCCGCTGCTTCAGCTACCCCACCCTGAAATGCTGAATGCTCTAAATTCCATGTACAACCTCCATTGTGCTGTGAAATGAAAATGACTAATATCAGCATATATGTCATGCAATGGAAATGCTGTCATGATATTTATTGTTCTTTCCTCTGCAACTTAAAGATTCCTAAAAAGTGGCAGCGATGGTGACATAGCTGATAATCCAATACACTGTATGGATAATGTATAATATTGTACCATAATGTTAAATATTTGTCCATAAAGATTCCTAATGGAGAGCCCAGCTATCTGAATGTCTGTGAATAGTACAATCAGTGCACAGTCCACATAAAAAAAATAATTTATTTTAATTCCTGACCCCAAAAAGTCACTATATCAGCTGCTAAAAAAATCCAAAAGTTGGATTTCTGGTTTTCATAAATTTATATTAAGTATATGGAATGTTTCCCATTTAAAGATACGAAATGAGTGCAGATATCACAGAAGACTGTGCTCTCCCACTGCACTTCTAGTTAATACTGATTTATGTGCCGAGGCAAACGGTGAAAGAGAAATATTTCCCTTTTTAATATGTGCTTCACTGACTGCCGGAGCCTCTCTGAATCCCTTTTTCAACTGTGTCGTAATGGATGAGGGTTGCAAACAAACTTTTGATTTATATCTGCCATAACTCCTTTGGATTTATGCTCATCATGCACTGTGTATGCAGAATCCAATTTTAAATCATTCCCTCCTTTTCTGTCAGCGACGACGCCGCTTTCTGGGGGGGATGAGCGACTCACAAACGCAAGTGTTTAGCAGAACACCAGCTGTTTCTCTTGGTGGAGACTTGGTAAAGAAGAAGCGATAAAAGCCAAGCGGGAGGGTAAGAAGTCTACGCACGCTCTAAAAGTCTACCGTTTGATCGCCTGCTCATTTGCCGGCGTGCATCCTGTTGCAGCAGCACAGGGGTAAATACACGTTTTGTTGCCGTTTCCAAAGAGAAGGGGAAAAAAGTGCTCTCCTGGAAGGTGAGTGGGAGCTATCCTTCCCGACTCTGCAGTGCCTTTATCTGGTACCTTTCTTCTTTCTGATAAGCAGCTCCAGAGCCAATCATGTGGAACTTATAACTCAGACAACTGAAAGTGAAGTTTTACCAAGGTAAGTAAGTAGGAGGAGGGGTGGGGGGGGGGCATGAATAATAAACTTTCCTCCAATCCTCACTAAACTTTCTTCCTGTGCTGCATACTTTTTACAGATACTGGCAGCATTTCTCAGTGTTGGCAACAGCCCATTCAGAATCTCAAGAGATCTGACCTCAACATTGACTGGAACTTGCCGCTGTGCAAGTAGCGGGCAGCTTGTATGGGCAAAAACAATGCACGGACCCGACTGCAGCACCCACGCCACCAGCCGCCACATCTCGGCTCCGTGCTGTGGGCGACTGATGATGTTGACTACGTGGAAGTATTTGTGCCATTTCTGATAAGCAGACGGGTCTCTGCTACCTGCTGCTGTCAACAAACATAGAACATTCTGCTGCAGGTCTGTGCTTGTGAATCCATTACAGACATTTTATTACTTCAGGATCATAACAGAAAAAGCTAGAAGAGCAAAGTGGATGGTTTACACGTCTGGTAAACAGAAAAACACACACAAAAATATCAGTTAAATATCCCTAAATGGGAAGAAAAAGAATTAGTTATAATCAGGGCAACATCTGGATGGATGATGAGGCTTTAAGTTGATTACCGCCAACCGAAAAAGCCCGAGCCGACTCAAAGAGAGATGGCCTTGAAACGCCGCGGTATGTAATACCACATTGCCTCCAGACTAAAGCCTCATGATGAAATCCACCATTCGTAGTTATGACAGGAAGCGAATGAGTACCTGCTTCAGGATATGAGGGGGAAAAGGCCTACAATGTGTAATTAAAAAGGTAAGATTTAAATATTGTGAAACAGGATCAGAATAAATGACCTCTTTAATAACAGCGGGGGTGATTAATGCGTTGACTCCGAGGTAAAGCACGACGGGGGAAAACAAAAAAGGTTGCCGGATTGAAATTTGTTTTAAAGTACTGAGCATATAATGTGTGTTTTTTTTAAGGGTGCCAGTAATTCAGCACTGTCATTTCATGCTTTGAGAATCTGAATGAAATGCCTGCAAACTCGGCTTTGTATTTACTCCAGGTTGACAGTTGCCTATGAATAATCCTGTCAAACTAATTACTGTTTAATCTCTTTGTAATTGCATTGCTCACATAAAGAAAACAAAGACTGAAGACCGGCACTGTATAGAAATTACATATAAGAAAACTTGGCATAAGTCAGTCAAAACTGATTTTCTTAAGTTCTTATTGATTCTAATTTAACCCTATTATCTGGCAGCCCTAGCAATTCTGCTTATTCGGCTATTCTTCAGCACCCAGTTTATGTCATGTGTGGCTACTATATGGTAAACAACTGCTAGGCAATGCAAACAATAACAATATTTAGATAAAATTTAAATACTGAGGTAACTGCAATGGGTTCATGAAAAGTTTGATTAAAGTTACATTGTGAAACTTTAATCTGTAGCTTTATCTGA
>JAOWBC010001255.1:7058688-7078714 GCA_028566105.1 Hypoplectrus providencianus | reverse complement strand
TGGGTTTTTGCGTTTTCGTATTGGCAAACGTGTATTGATAAAGCTTCAGTCTCATTCTCTGCTTTTCAAATGCCGATGCTGCGTCTGATAACCCGAGGATGAGACTCAACGATCAATTATTTTACTCTCGAACTGCATTCTGCTCCTTCTTCCAATCTCTTTCTCTCTCTTGCTGAGCAGGCAGAGTGCTGTTGATTCTCTGTGGTCACGTCCCGATGAGCAGCACCTTTCATACGATCATGAGATCTTTTTCTGTCGTTGCCACATGCAGAAAGAGTTGCTATATCCATTGTTGTTTTCTCCCATTATAGTCGAGTCCACTGTCGCTAGATCAATCTTATCCTCTCCGGCTTTTATATAAGTGTTTTTGAGAAGTTTTGGCGAGCCCAGGCTGGCGACGTTTTGAGGGAAATACCAAGTCCAATTGCAAAAGGTCACAGACATCAGGTGGGTCTCTCCGAGAGAGCCGAGCCCTTATTATAGGCACTGACCTGTGAAATATCACATAGCCTGTGAGCATGCTCAGCAAAATGATGCAATTTGAGAGGATGTCACTCCTCACCCCCAGGTGACCTCATCCTGGCACAGCGGGAGAGGAGGAGTCTGCAGCCAGGGAGTGATAATGCACAGCTATCTCCTCTCTCGCTGTCTCTGATGGCCCCCTGTATCGAGGCAGGGGAATCCCCTCCGACAATGATGGCACTCACAAAAGAGAGCTGCTGCAGTATGCTGCAGTGGAAACTAATTCTAAAGGAACATATAACAGTTTCCTATAGGTATTAAACTCACTTAAAAATCACGACTATAAGAAGTAGCGTTTCTTCAACAGCCCCTTTGGTGTTAAGAGTCCTGCAGATGGTTTGAGAGACACAGAATTTAGAACATAAAAAAATAACGTTTTTATTAGAAATAAAATAATTGATAGTAATCTGTGCAAATTTAAATGTGTGTGATAAAGTATCTGATTAGTTCTATACACCTATTCTGCCAGGAAAGACTGGATTCAATATACATTAGTGTTGAAGGCTTTCTCAAGCTTTTAAATTACTGCTTGCCTGAAGAGGATGGAGGAATTCATCACTATTTTTCTTGGGTTTTCTGAGATTTGTCATCACAAAGGACCACATCACTGACAGATGCATGACAGCAGTGATTAGGTTTGGAGAAATGATCAGCTTTTTTGCAGCCATAGTCGTCTTCAGTATGCAGTTGTGGGGGTAAAACGTCAACAAGTATTGTTAGAAGCTACTTCGAGTATTCAGGCATTCAACAGGGGTGCAACAAAACCAAACCAAATTGCACACTTTAAATCCAACATTGAAAGCATGTATTTTGGGAGTACACTGGTGAAATTAGCATCTCTGTCATTCAGAGTGCAGTGCTGCCTTCAGCCTCAGTGTATTAGATGTCATCTCCTGCTAACTCAAAACTAAGACAATACAGATCATATCAACTTGACAATGAAAGCACAATGTTGAGACAGAAATAATAACAAAAGAACTTCATGGTCAGAAAAACAAAAGTTTACAACACTATGTTCTTAAACTGCAGCTGTGAGCTTTTTTTCTTTTCTTTTTTCAAGCAGAGCATTGACACTTTTTATCCACTAGATGGTGGCACTTAGTGAAGGCAATATGGTCACTCACGCAATATATATTTGCAGTATGAATTCCAGATGGTTCCAGATCACTGATCACTACCAAAATCTGATCACCTGTTTATTGTCTCGACACACACATTGTCCGGAAATTTCATTCAAATCTGTGCAGTACGTTTTGAGTTATGTTGTACACAAATAAACAAACAAACTGTGAAAACATAACCCCCTTGGCGGAGGTAATAACTCATTACAATTCATGTAATCACTTACTTAGTTGTGCATTTTAATGAGCAATCTGTGTTAGCATATTTCAATGCTCTGTTCTTTTTGTTACCACATGGGGAAAAAAAAAAAAAAAAACGTAGCCTCCATGGAGGCTAACATTTGCTCCTACAGCTCTGTAGCTCAGCTGGTGAAACGGCGGCGAGGACAGCCTTTAAGACGTGAAAGAAACGAACTAAGAAATGACCTAGTTAATTGGTTGCATGAAACGCGATGCACTGTGAGCTGTGCGAGTCCGTGTTGTATTGTTCTCAGAGACAGCTGCTGCTCCTAATATGCCTCTGCACAGTTTGCTGTCAGATTGATGGGAGCCACAGGCTGCACAGGTAGCGCCTTGAATCGTATGTTTACGTGTAATCAAACATAATGGAGCTGTAAATGCAATATTGCGAGTGTCATCCTGTTATTAGCCTGCAGAGTAACAGATAACAGGCCGCAGACGAGGCTCTGCAATGAACGCAGTCAATGCATTCAGAGGGAGAATCAGCCATATAGCAGGCAGCATGTCTTGGTCATGCAAAAAAAAAAAAAAAAAAAAATCAATACCCAAAAGTGTCGGGGTATTTTAACGGAACTGTGTGAGAAAAAAACAGTGTCTTAATTCCAGCCTTTCATCCATGACATACACGGCACATACTTTTCAGTAATTCTGAACTATTTACTACTTTCTGGTGATGTTTATGGATTTATGACAGACCCCTGATGACATGTAAAGAGGTTATTTTGTTGACTTGAAACGCTTTGTCCAAAGGCACCAAACACATTATACAACTGAAGGGTTCATTTGCATAAACAGATAAAAGTAAGTCTTGAAATGAATAGACAAACACCGCTTTGATTGATATTCCTTTGAGTGCACAATTTAAAAACATGGTTTGTAAAAAATAGTTTGTTTTTTTTAATCTTATCAAAACAACCCATCACCAGTTTGACTGATATTCCCTAGATTGCACAAACACATATATTTATCAAAAATAAATAGAGCGTAGATATCTGTTTTTACCGTTAAACCCTTCATGTTATCAAAGTAGACTGTTTTGCATAGAAAACTGGTAAAGCTCACCTTAATCCTAATAGGTTACTTCCTGATTACTGATTATTTCTCAAACCTGAAGCAGCTATAGGACTATATATAGCTCTGCAAAAATGTGCTCAAAAATCTCCCACCAGTTGTCTTGCCCTCACTTCATAATCACTGTCATTTTCAGTGACACTAATTCCAGGCAGTTATCCTCATAATGAACATTTCTTCATACCAACATCATTACAACTGTAATCAGAATGTTAATAGGGGACAAAGAAGAGTGGGGAGAATGTGCTTTTTTCATCAGATCAGCGTTAATTTGCTGAAGGCGTGAATAAGACCAATTAAATCAAAATAATTAGACTCAAATGCTTGATAATTTGGTGCGAAAATTTGCCTTAATGAAATAGGACAAACTGACTAAGACTATAGCAACGCTCCCTGGAGGGTAAAATGAAAAAGTCAGACAGACAGTTACTACGTGTTTATTAACAGTGTGATGTTATCATTCAAAGTCCATTGGGAGAGAGTTGTTCATTCTCACACTTTGATTGAGATATATCTCAAACCTCATAGATGGTGTAATAGTTGACAAAGTGAGAAGTATTTCCACTGCGGGGGCAGCTAGAGCTTTGTGAATGAAGGGAAATGCATTCAAATGTATTATAAAGGCACAGTGTAAATTCTGTATTTAAATTTAGAATAACAACTTTGTTCAGTTAATACACTCACTGGCCACTTTATGTACACCTGCATGTTAACAAAATATCTAATCAGCCAATCACTTTGTGCAGGGAAACACGTTCCTATACTGTACATGTGACAATAAACTTTGAATTGAATTCAACTGTACTGAATTGAATTGAACTGAATTGAATGAAATTGACATGGCAGCAACTTATTGCATCTAACCCTGTGGACAGGATGACCTGCTTTAGTTCACAGCTTCAGAAAGATGAACAGGGATGTGTTTTTAATGGTTGCTGTGGCCAGACGGTATAGTACGAGTATTTCACAAACTGCTGATCTACTTCCACCACCTCTAGGGTTTACAGAGAATAGTCTGAAAAAGAGAAAATAACCGGCGAGCGTATATATCTTGTTGATGCCAGAGGTCAGAGGAGAAAGGTCAGACAGTAACAAAGATAACCATTTGTTACAACCAAGGTATGCAGGAGAACATCCCTGAACACACAACATGTTTAAGCTTGAAGCAGGTGGGCTACAAGAGTGGAAAGCCACACTGCCGATTTGTTAGGTTTTACACTTCACCTAATAAAGTGGCTGGTGAGTTGTAATTAATTTATTTTTAAGCCTAAAGTTTCCATCTATTGTCATTTAACCAAGCCTATTAAATCACCTTTTCAGTTCAGTTTTTGTATAAGGTTATTTTCCTACTAACATTTATACAGTCACCCCCTGCTGGCAGTAAGGAAAAATGCACTTGTAAGGACTTCCAAATTGGCTCCACTGTCAGACCCAGAGGTTGCCACTCACTCTCCAGCGAGGGGAGCTCTGATGCTATAAGCCACTGACTGCCAGTCACAGTGATGACTCAGTGTGCTCAGCACAGTTTCAGGATTCTGTGTTTGCTCAAGTCCTGAACCCCTGTAATAACCAAGCCTTTATTTATAATTGGAACACTCTATGACCCACTGCTGTTTGGACACAATGTAATAATATAAGGACCGGACTTTTGCTTGTGTGTTGTCGCGGCACAAAAAGAGATTAACATCAGCTCATCATCAGGCTTTCCAGCTCAGTAATCCAGTAACATACTGCGAACACAACTTCAATAAACTCCCAGAATAAAGCACAGACTGCTGCATAGGCTTGTTTTGCAAAAAGTACAAGGATAGAATCTGTCAAATTCCTGCAGTGATAGGAGGGAAATACAACTTGACTTTGTTGTTGGCATTAATTTACCCACGTCTCAATACCTGCAAATGAGTACAGGGCTTGTCATATTTGATAAATTTTCATCTACAGAGGGACAATACTCCAGAGGCCAGATGAGAGAGGCTGAGCAACTTTGAAGAAGAACTGTTTTGCTGAGTTGATTTATTGTCAACAATGAATCGTTCGCCTTCATTTCTTTTCCCCTCTACCACACACATGAAGGCTCCTTTGAAAATTATGCACGGGCTGACTGATCAGCTTTCATTGTTTAAGGTCAGGGTGTTCATTAAAATTGACAGACTGACTGGGCGATACTTTGAGGTGTTGCCACTGCCTTGACCTTTGCAAAAAGGCAGCGTTAGACTTGCCATTTGGGACGCCTTTTCCCATGAAGTGATAAACATTCCAACTGCTCCTCTTCAAACCCTATCAGAGCTGTGATCTCAATTAGCCAGCAAAAGAGAGACGAAGCGTGGACCGGAGCTGACATGAGTCGCCAGGTTTCACAGCGCCGCCACAGTTGAGCTGATTCGGGGAAACGGCTGCTACAGTAAATAGTGCTAGTTGGTCTTTTATCTTTCTCTTCTTTATTCCTTTGTCAGTTTTCCCTTCCCTCAACTTCCTGTTGTGGCTGTCATACAGACACAGTCCTGCATTTCCTCAGACACTGATATACTGGAGAGTCAACCTAGATGGACAGCTGCTTCCCTCACTGTAGGTTTCTGGGTGAGTGACAGGGCTGGGAGTGCTGCCAGTAACACTGCTTTCCACCACAGTGATGTCCCTGTTCTCACACCATGGATAAATTACCTCACCTGATTATGTCTTCCCTATAGAGTTAAACTGTCATGGTGCATTTAACTCTGATGACAGCGCTAGGGTTTATATAAGTCCAATCGTCATATATTTGTGTAAAAAAAATGAAAAGATAAAAAAAAAGGAAGCAGTGCAGCAGCGTATGATACTCAGTGTTCAGGTCGATGGTTCACCTAAAATGTACTTTGCTGAAAGCTATAAATAGGGACAGTGACTTGACCTGCACCACTTGTACCTTGGCTATTCATTTAGGAGCTGTTCAACTGTCTAAAATAGATTTGGTTGAAGGAGAACCTCGCTGAGGTTCAATTTGAAGAAAATATTTTATGTTCGGAAGAAAACACAAGAGAGAGAGAGGAGACAACTTATTTCAAGGTCTAAGGACTCATTCCTTTGGCGCCATGTTGTTGAATTTTGGTGTTTCCATCCAGCTCTTCTCATTCTTATCTTTAAAATGCACTTTGTTAATGGAACTGTAACACTGTAACATTCTGTTTAAGGTATAACTCAGGCAGGGATTAGATATCAGTATGAAAACACAAATAAAGGCTTTACATATTTAAAATACAATGTGTGTCTTTATGACAAATAAATTACTTGAAGAGACTTTAATTCATCACCCAGGGAAGTTTTATATATGTTTTATTATGATGAAAGAAACTCCATTTCATATGCTGGAATCATTCATTTATTATCTGAACCGCTTCATCCAGGTAATCCCGGGTCGTGGGGCGGCATCGGGCCAGAGGCAGGGTACACCCAGGACAGATGGCCAGCCTATCGCAGGGCAGACAAACAGATTCACATTCACACCTACGGTCAATTTAGAGTTGCCAATCCACCTAATGTGCAGGTTTTTGGACTGTCGGAGGAAACCTGAGTACCCGGAGTAAACCCACGCACCTACGGGGAGAACCTGCAAACTCCATACAGAGGTGCCCGGCCGCCCGTGATTCGAACTCGCAACCCTCAGCACCAAGCACTCTTGCTGTAAGGCATGAGTGCTAACCACTGCGCCACCGTGGGGCCCATGCTAGGATATGGCTGGATGAAATCAAGCATTACGGACTGATAGCGAGACGATGAGGTTTAATAAATGCATCTTTAATAAATGCATCTTGTGTTGAGTCGAGCCAGAGTTTCTCCCTGCGCAACTTTATTCCAGCTCCATTCAGTTTACACTATGACGGTTTTCACCTCTCCTTCAGGCAACATTATGTCCTCTCTCTGCCATCTGTGGTGGTTGTGATCAGGGGTATGTCTCGGGGTGTTTATGCAACAGGGACTATGGGGATCATCAAAGTGAATAGATTTCAACTGCTACACATGCTGTAGGAACCAGTTTTCTAAAGTTTACTTAGTTGTATAAAGCGACCCCAATTCCAAAAAATCAAACATAAAAACAGAATGCAATAACTTTCAAATCCTTTTCTTGACTTATAATATGGCACAAAGATGAAATATTTAATGTTCAACCTGAAAAACTTGTGTTCTTTTTGGAAATATACACTATGAATTTTCAATCTGATGCTTTTCTTTCCCAGATTCACAACTGGAGAAAAGAAGAAAGGGAATGAGTGTTTGAAAGGAAAGCATCAGTTTCGAAATGCAGATTGTGGAGGTTATCATTAAGAAATCATAGTTATTAAAAAAGTATTTCCAGATTATTTTATTATCCATGGTGTCTGCAGCCAGAGCAGCTGTTCAGTGTCTCACCGCAGAATATCAAGGGACTGCATTTTCTTTGCTCTTATTCAAATACCAAAACACTACTCTGTTTTTGCCTGGGGGTCCAAATTACACAGTAGCTGTCTAAATGTCAAAAATGGCTGGCAGTCACTTTGGCACAGCTTATCATTGTCAAACTACCGCTTCAAGCTGGGCAGAGTAAGCAGACTTGAGAAGTGCAAAGGTTTTGTGCTTTATAGGACTGTCATTTTGAAAAATCTCAAGGAAAAAAAATCTCGAGATGAAATACTGTTCCTTTCTCTTTAGGCAAATAGAGCTGCTGGTTTGAACCAGTAATTGCATACTTAAGTACAGAACGGCATCACTGGAGAGGGAAACGAGTGAAAAAGCAAATTTGAACTGAATCAAGAAAAGATGGGATTGAATGTCTTTGAGTAGTAAACAAACAAGCCACTCTTAGTCTATTTTCTCCTAAAAATAAATGCTGGACATCTGTCTCCTAGTTTTCTCTCCTTACCTCAGCTTTTGCTCTTATTTCTTTCACTTTTTTTCCTTCAAGACATGCAGTTTGGCCAAGGATATTACCAGTTAAACAAACAATGACACACAGAATTGACTGTTTGCTAGTTCCGTGGACATTATAACAATCGCTGCTTACATTCGAGCAGATTCAGTAAAAACAGTATTTAATCCATTTTTTACACTTTAGCTCTTGAATTTTTGGTTTGAAGAAGGCTAGAAAGCAATGCTTTCTGTGAATCACTCTGACTACAAAAATCCAAAACTTAACAGACCATCTGAACTTGCTATTGCTGAGGTATATGATTGGACAGTTACTGTTCCAGGCTTCTGGCCAATGGTCTATTACCTTAATGGACCCAATTGCAGAAAACTACAAAGTGTTCACCAGAACAACGGCCAAATCTTGTCCAAAAGGAGACACTGTCATGTGCGCAGCATCATCTCAGAGCTCAGACAAAGGAATAACTGTATTCATGTTACACAATCTACAAATCGAAAGTGGGTTACACGCATTTCCAACTCATCAGAGAGAGTGTCTTAGCTGTTTCAGTAGTGCATTTTTTTACCCTTTACAAGCACTCTTGTTGTTTCTGGAGTGTGTGTGCATGTTCATGTGCGTTTGTTTTATTCCCGGGAGGGGCGAGAAAGGCGAGTACATCAGATAATACAACAGAACAAGAGCATGGCAAACAGTATCATCCACACTGAGTGCCCTGTCTGACCGTGCATGACACCAGCATTGGCTGCTCACAGCACCAGAAGGATGGGTGAAGAAATGATTGCAGTAGGATGGGAAAAGAGATTGTTTGAAGTTGTAAGAGAAAATGAATAAGTGGGCAACGCGGACATGAATTAGTCATTGCATTTGTTTTAAGGGTTAACCACAGTGAGTCAAGGCAGATTGTATTTGTTGTCAGTGGAACATAATATATTAAACTGAACAGTCAAACACTTAAAACTTAAAGCCAATCACTGGAACATCACACAAAGGTAAATTCTGCACTTTGGTACTCCAAGTAGCATTACAAGATTGAAAGATCTACATGTAAATATTTGATGAATAAAATCTCCTTTGTACTCACCTCCACAGAGTGCTCTCAGTGACGCTGCCAATATGAAAGTCGTACAGCTTGGTTAGAATCAGGATCACCTGTAAAGAGAGGGAATTTTATCATTACAATCTCTGAATAAGGCGTTCAAAGTCAGTCCCAAATTCTTCACAGCAGCAAAATCTTGACTGACATCAAACACCAAGGAATATTGCATGGACTGATAACAGGATTTGGGATCTTCCAAAGTGAAAGAGTTCAAGTATATCAAGTATCTAGCTCTCAAGAGAGAGTGAGATGGAACATGAGATCAAGAGATGGATTGGTGCCACACCAGTCAGACTGTGCTCAACTGAAAAACAGCCATTTAATATCTAAATGATGACAAGCTCAGAGGAGGAATGGAGTGGATGTTGTACAAAGGGGTAGCCAGGGGTGGTGTGGGTCATCCAACACAATGAGGAGACGGGTGTCTGGCTTCTGTGGGAAACCTAAGTCAATAATGAGTTATTTTAATTCAACAATTGGTTATGTTATAAGGTTATGTGATGTCTAGTGATAGCCAGATTCATTATATTTTGAGGCCCGTGGATGGTGCTTTCCATTCAATGGTCAAGCTATTCCTCAATCTATTTTCTTTAAAACCAAGACTTCCATTTAGTAAGATAAACCAATCGGTTAATGGATCATGAAGCTTCACTTGGATTTCAAGTCATGTATTGCAATGATGTCACATACTTTTCATGTTTCTTTTTTTTACGCCATATCATAATGTATAAAGTTGAAATGGAAAAGTCCATTCATGATCTTTGGGTAATAAGAGACCAAACTGAGATCTTCTCCACACAAAGAAGCAATAGTTTGATATTTTGCTGAAGACAGAAAAGATTATATCGGAACAGTTTTATAAGAAAATCTTTTTCAACACTGGCTAGGTGTTGGTTAGGTTAGCACAAAGACAAGGCACAGGGATAAACAGCAAGCCTGGATCTGTCCCAAGGTAGAATATCCCGCCTAGAAGCCAATCTAAATCTCATTAATTAATATTTTATATCTAGTTTGATTAGTCTGTACAAAAAGGACTTGTCTTTCCTGTGAAGTTGCCAGGCAACCAGCAGGGAGTCACTGCACCCTGCCAAGACATAGTCTGGCACAAAACTTTCAGCAAGAAGGCAAATACTCGTCCTTCCCAGCACATCAAACATTTAATTTAAAGGCAGGGTGGGGAGCGCAGACAAGAGGAGGAAGCAGAAAGAATCCTCCTTTGGATTGAAAGACGCCAGTTAAACATCTAATCAGGTTGCCTCCCTGTGAAGATATTCCTTGCACTACCAACTGGAAGGAAACACAAGGGGCAGACCCAGAATAATTACACATACTGTCTCGCTTCAGGTTGCCCCAGGTTCCCCCAGGAAGAGCTGCAGGATGTGGCTGTGTAGAAGGACGTCCTTCTGTTTCCATGCTGAGCCTGTGCCACACTGACCCAGACTTGGATGCAGTAAATAGTAAATACGTTCTTTCTTTGCCTTATAGTAAAAAATAACAGCTGATTAGTTTAAAGGCTTGATTGTTTATTGTAACTTTTTAAATTTACTTTAATTTTGGCACTGTTTTTCTTGCCACTTTCTTATTTATCAGTCTGATTTTCTAGTTCAACTGGATATCAGATATCCGACACAAATCATCAAGTACAATGAAAACAAAAGAAGTCTTGTTTTCACCATTAAAAAAAACCAATACTCCATGAGGTCTGTGACAAATAGTAAAACAGCTGATTTTTTTTATTTTCAATTAGAGATACTAGAAAATGTTCTGGGAGTAATGGATTACCATATTGGGAGGTAATGCTTGACATAATGACTACTGTGTAGCCAATGAAGTGTTTGCCCACTTTGAAATTTAGTTTTTCTCTTGATGGAGCACGCTGCCATCCCCAACCCCGCGGAAAAGCCTGAACCAACAGTCTCTGTGTTCACGGCTTTGGTCTCTGCTCTTTTGGAGAGATAATCAGCAGGCGGGGCACTTTGATAAGCACTGTGCAAGTCCTCAGAGCAAATAACAAGACATGAAGGCCAAGTCTGCCATGACAGGATCAGTGGTCAGCTGTGATCCTCCACTCTGGAGTACAACTTTGTTGCACAGAGAGGCAGCTGCGGGTTGTTGCATGAGACATGAGAGGCAATACACTTAACTGGAGGGGAAAAAATACACTATTTATTCTACTTAACCATCTGGTAACATATTCACCTCTGGGTTACAGAATGCAGTCAGAGGTGTGTGAAAAAAAATCAACGAGCAAAATGTGAAAACACAGTAAAGTGCTCACACGCAGTTATTTAGCATTTATCACATACTTGACCTGAACTCACCGGGGGAAACATCCTTTTACATAATCGTTGCTATTTTCATCCATCAGTCCATGTGTTCTGCTCTGCTGTTTGACTTTCCTCACTAAATGACTGCTGCTCTTCCTCATTAGCATCCATGTCTCTCGTTAGCATTCCCGTACCCTGCAACAGTCTTGTGTTTGTTTAAAATAACCTGACAAGCTTGACTTGAGTCATTGGCTTGGAGGGGATGCAGGAGGTGTGGCCTTGACTCTTCTGACATGCATCAGAAACCCGGGCTGGATGGGAGGAAAGTGAATTTATTAAAAAAAAAAAAATGGAAGAGAACCAGCGTCCTGGCATCCCCGTCACCCAGCACCCATGCCCTTGTTAAGCTCTGAGGCCTGCAGACTCTCTGGACCTTTTCACCTCTGGGTGAGCCTCACTATCCCCACGAGCCATAGAAAATGCCAGCCGCTCACCAGGGACCTGTGGGTGGTTCTTATGGGGTGCTGTGCCACATGTCCAAGGAATCCTTTATTACTATTGTGAACATATGTTTCAGGCCGAGCCGGAGCTGCAGTGCCAGGTTAAGGGCAGTGCAGAATAAGATGAAAAAAGGATTTGTTCCATGGCTGCAGCACATAAAATAATACATCAATGTTTATGTGTTGTTGGGTGCGTATTTGTTGGAAGCGTATGTGCGTGCCACTGTAGAAACAAGGGCGTCTCAAAGAAACAGTGTGTGCTCCTGCGGGCTTTGTTCTGTCAGAGATGTGTGGTCTCCTCTGCTCGGGGGGTGACACAAACACAGACACGAGTCGTCTCATCCCCCCATGACAGTCTGAATTTGAAATTTTGCATCTACACAAGCAGGACACCATCTGAATAACAGACAAACTACTTTTGGTCCCTTCAAATGCCTCTTAAGAAAATCTTATGAATGTGCCTCAGAAATATCGTTTCAGCCAACCTTAAAAGCCTCCTTTAAAGGACATTTAATGCATTAAGCCACAGACCTGAATGAAAAAGGCTTGGGGATTTCAAGGAACACCAGGAAGATACTCTTGCTGTTTATTTACATGCTTGCTCACATTTGTTCAAGGCCTTTGTTCAGCAGAGAGCAGGTGGAACAGAAGGACAAAACTGCAGTACACTTTAAAAAGAAAGTTTTAACAGGGTGTCTGTGTTTTAAGTGCGCTCTCCCCCTCTGAATCCCCTGTCGACTTTATTTTTTATTCTTATCATCATTGAATCTAAATGTCAGTGACATTGCACTTGCATTAGCCTTGTTGCATCAGCAATTAACCAACTGTGGTGAAAACACATTATTAGCATAGCTGTCTTCTAGTCCTCAAGGACTAAGCTGAAATGCCACACACACTGTTGACTCTTGTTTCGGATCATGGCGTGATAACGATGGTGCTATGGACTTTTTTGAGAACATTTGGACATCACTCAAAAACCATCTTAAGAAGAAATGTCTTCTTAAAACCTACTACCAATGTTACCATTTCATTTAGTAGACACTTTCTACTCAGTAACATGTAGACTCTATTACTATTGTGTTGTTGTTCATGATTTGCTGTCGGTAAGAAGATAATCTTGAGTGGTGACATTTTGTATTTATGATAATTTTGTCTAATGTGCTGGTAGCATGGAAACCGATGTAAAGTTATGAGTCATAATACATGCATGTATGGATTACAGTTGGAAAAAGGGGCTGCAGTTTCTAAGAGCAGAAAACTGAAATAAAGGATTTTATGAAGTAAATAAATATAGATGAAATGCCAGACGTTCGGCACAGAAACGATGGTTGAATAAAGTTTAAAAAAAAAAAACGTTTTCTTTTGTTTTCTCACGGGACATACCCACCTCTGTTTTCTCTCACCTCTCACCAGTTTGGCAACCACAATTAAAACTCTGCATCGCCATCAATTATTACGATCTCATCAGCGAGTGATATTGCTGAAGCAGGGAACACATGTGCCCAGCATGAAAAGGAACCCCACTGACCTAACAGTAGCATTGCTTCTGCCCTGCTGGCATTTGCTTTGTTGTTAAAAATAAACAATTTCACTTAAGTTTGTGAGAGCACAGGCCCTACTTTTTCATGAGCTGGTTTGTATCCATCACTGAAACTTCTTAATATGCCATTAAAATCATGCTGAGATAAATCCACTTCAGAACTTCTGAAGTGTTTCTAGTGAGCAATGCTGAACCCTCTTAAGATTTGTATTTGGGCATTCCTGACTTCATATTTTCAACTTTAAATTCCAATTTCTGCATGCACGCTGTGGCTACATGAGTTTTGCAGCAGATTGGCTGGTAGTTTACCTATGTCAACTACAATCAACTTGCTACAAAACTGAGTATAAGAATGGGAGTCACCAGTAGGCATGGCCACCTTTAACATCCAGTAGAGGAACAAGGGAGTGTACGAAGCACATTTAGGTAAAGCGACTTTCTCAAATAGCAGTGGATGAATGGGTCGATTGAAACTGAATTAAAAAAAGTTCACACAGCACTGACAACCACATCAGAGATATTGAATTACGACTTTGAACTGTCAAAGCAAAACTTTAATTTGCGTGTGTGGAGTAAAACACAATAGCGACAAACTGATTGCATAAGTTTAATCAAATTAAATCCTCCCTGTGCATCATTTATATTATTTTGTCCCATAATCCTGCCTCATCGTTCATTTTATTTTCAAAGGATCCAGTGCCATCAAAATCACGGATCAATGCAAAACAAAAGATTTCTACTTGAATCCAAACTTTGTTTTTTAAACTCAAACAATTTCAAAGATGTCTGCGTTGAACGCTCAGCTCGGAACAAAAGGGCCCTCTGCGCCTTTGATTGCAAAATGTCATGGTACTCTAATATTGACAATCTCACACAGAAGTGAAAACAAGCTTTTAGTAGTCTGCAAACAAATGTCAGGATAGTCGACACCAAAATGGCAGCTGGAACTGATCATTATCTAGAAGTAATTAAGCCTCTCAGTAGCATGTCAACAGCTGAGCAATTACTTTGTCAATTGGCAAGAGCTGTTTATGAGACACAGTGTTAACTGGTGGTGATAAAGCTACCACCAAGACAAGCCCAAACACGTCGAATGCTTTCACAAACGTTGGCATGAGCACAAAGGATAAATAAAGCCATTGACTTTACAGGATGTGGATAAAAACATGCTGACATGTTTTCAAAAAACTTTATGGGTCATAAATGGAGACAAATACAGAGTTGAAATGAAGAGGGTTATAGGAGAGAGTATTTGACATACAGGAGGATACTGTCATCTCAACAAGGAAGGCTCTAAGAAACACAGTCTGGCAGTGTTTTGGTCAAAGTGTTGGTAACCTCGGCTGTAGATAAAGTTTAAATGTAACTCAGTGATGCGTAACATTTTGGCAACTATCACCAAGCAGTCGAGCACAAACTCTCAGTCACTGAGGAGCTTTCAACACTGAGCAGTTTCACTTCACGCCTGTGTCATAGTTAACTATTTTTTCAAATGACTTGGGAAGGCTGTTAGCACTTTCTCCTTGAAGCTAAAGGGGCACAGGTTCAAATTAAGCTTGTGGCTCTTCTGTGATAAGTTTGCGTGTTCTCCTGCTGGAGATTTCCAAAAACATGCAGCTTATGATTATTTGGGAACTAAACTAAATTGTCCATAGTTGTGAATGAACATGCAAATGGTTGTCTGTCTCTATGTGTCAGCCCTGGGATAGTCCAGTGACCTGTCCAAGGTGAAGCCTTCACCCAATGTCAGCTGGGATTGGATCAAGGTCCCTCAAGACCTGAATTTGTATAAGTGGCTAAGGATAAGGAATGCATGAATGATCTAGAAAAGCACTTGGAGGGTGCAGACCTCAACCAAGTAGCGTCACTTTCATAATACCCAATGTCACACTAGAAGGATTACATTGAAAGCATACACTGGTGAAATTAGCATCTCTGTTGTGGAGCGTACAGTGCTGGCCTCAGCCTCAGCGTGCTTTTATTTGGATTCATTCAACTTATTCGTTTGTCATTTCTTCTGCCAACTCAAAAATAAGACAATACAGATCAACCTACCAGCTTTACAATGAAAACACAATGTTGGGAAAGAAATAATAACAAAATGACTTCATGGTCAGAAAAATAAGAGTTAACACTATGATTTTTAACTGCTGGCGTGAGCTTTTTTAAGTCAGGCATTGACATATTTCATCCACTAGATGGCGGCAGTTAGTCAAGTCAATATGCTCACTGACACAATATAAATCCGCAATATAAATTCCAAATGTTGTTCAGGATCACCGATCACCACCAAAATCGAATTACCTGTTCCTTGCCCCAATACACACGTCCGAAAACTTCATCCAAATCTTTTGAGTTCTTTTTTGAGTTATTTTGTAGATATACAAACAATCAAACAGACTTTTAATTCTTAGATAATATATTTATGAAGTGGATGATTTAAATTTTTCCTGTTCAAACACGACTTTGTCTCCTTGGCCTTTTTGAGTACTTTCACTTTCAATAGCTGAAAACTTTCACTCATAATATTCGGTACACTCAAATATCAATGCTACTTCCTGTTTTACTATCTATTACTTTTAACTGTGGAATTCTTGTCCTTCAGTGAGAATCGTCTTCTTGTATTAAACCTGAAACTGGGCAACGCGTCGAACAGAAGCACCATTTGTGTATCTTCCATACGTGGCCACATCATTATCCCCTTTCTTAAACTACAAAGAGGAGAAATCCTTTCTAGCCTTGAGTGGATATGACTGTTTCTTCACTAACATGGCTGACAGTGAATTAAAAAAAAACCCAAGGTTATGGTTAGAGCTCCACTCTGAATGCTGCAATTAACTTATCAGTATTATGTGCAAATTAAATACATGTAGCACATCAGCGATGAAGGCCGTCAGAGGGAGAGCGAGCAAGAAAAATTGGGATATAAAACGAGTTTGCGTGTTTAAATGGTATGCTGTGGCTGCTGGCGTGTTATAGTCCCATCAAGGCCACACCAGGGAGAAGACTGCAGTACTGTGCTCCTTCTGGACATCACTCACTCCACTTCCTCGCAGCGTCCTCCTTCTTTTTCTCTTTTTGTCACTCTGCCTCTTCACACTCCCTCTCACGCTCTGTCTCCATCTCTCTGGATCTGAATCACTTCCTCCCCTCCTTTATTTCCATCCTCCCACCCCTCCTTTCTCGTATGCTTCCCTGGAGTGAAGTCTTCTCTCATTTATTGCATCCTTCATGTGTCTGTCGTTCCCTTGTTCCCTTTTTCTCGCCGGCCACATCTCACCCCACCATTACCTCACCAACTCTGACTATTCCTCCCAACTAAAGCCACTTTATCTTATTTTATCTGGACTCCATTTCCCACTCTTCCCCTTGTATCGGTCTCTTTTGGTTTTTCTTAATCTTTTGCCAACGTCTTATCTTTATTCTGACTCATATTCCTGTCCTACTGTGCCCCAACCTCTGCTCTCTACCTTCACTCAGTCTTTTTTCCTCCATTTATCACTTACCAACGCTCTTCCCTGCTTGCCCTCCTTTTTTTTGTCTTTTAACTTGTATGCCTTGTGTTGTTTCCTTCCCTCTCTTACACCATCTCGGTCTGTTTTGGCCAATTAAAATAGACAGGCTTTGACTTTGAGTCGTATACTGACAGAATCTCTAATTAAAATCGTTTTTATATGTAGTGGATGTTTCACTACACGAGCAATAAAAATAAGTTTGTTAATTAAAAGAAAACCTCCACAATTATTTCAAAAGAGGTGTTACAGAATATGTTATATGGTTCTGAAGCAAAGTATAGGTTAAGAAGAATTATCCCCAACCACGGTGATGACAGCTCGATGAGATGACCCATATTGGATAGTTGAATGAAGATTCCACGGCCTGATTTTGACTAATGTCAGTTGGTGTTTGCCAACAAAAAGCATTCAAAGAGAGGAAGAGAAAGCAGCAGCAGCGGGGGGTCGAGCAAGCTAGACGGTGTAAAAAAGAGAGGGAGCAGCATAAGTGAGAACAAGGCTGTGAATCAGAGGAGTAAAACATGTCTTCTGATTGGTTCACAGCAGCTACATTCTGAGCACAAATAAACACACTAAAAACCACACAGCCCTACGGGAAATCGCCACTTTATTGGATTTGGTGAGAATGCAGCTAAGGCGCACACTTCACCCCACCTGTGTGCTGTGTCTCTTTACCTTTTATGGCTCAAGCCCACCCTCAGTCATGCAGGAATCATACTGGAGAGAAATTAGGGCTAACATGAAGCAAGTTACACCAACAGCTCTTGAGCAACTGGGTTATGATTTCTGGTAACAGACATTACTGTTGAGTGTTTCAAATAAAGTTAACGTGTTAGTGTCATATATTTCCATTAGATTTAAAAGCCTGCAGACATCTGTATGACAGATATCCCCAGCACGCATGACCTAACACTGATAAAAAATTTAAAAAAAAAGCTCTACAGGTAAGAAGAATTTTTATTTTATTTTATTTCTTTCATTTTGGGATAAACTTACCCTTGCAGTTGTAAATGTCTTTGAAAACAAGACAGGGCAATTCATAGATATCTTATCCTCACTCAAAAGTCAATTTTAAATGTAGGTGCATTAGAACCACTGTAATTACATCACTTTCTACATTTGCACAGAACTGACATGTTCTTATGTATGAATGAAGTAGTGTAACTAACTAGCTTATTTTAACCCAAACCATGAACTTTTCCTAAATGTTGCTATGCATGTGTGATGCCTCCATCTCATCTTGGAAATCATAGAAATTTGACTAATTTGACTTTTTTCACCAGGGTATGATTGCAGCATTCACAAGTGACCAAACAAATGTTGAAGGATGTAACCACACCAGAGTTCAATTAAAACTGACTAAAATTTGGGATGTGAAAGCGCCCTAAAGTAAGTTTTGACTTTTAAGTGGAAAACATTTTGAAGCAAAACCTCTTCAATGGATTACTTTATCATTGTCTGACCAGGTGACACGGTACTCGGAAAAGAGCTTGATCAATTTGGTGCCACAAGGTGAGGTGAATTGATAAACCAATCAAGAGGCCTGTATGGCAGCAGTGAGATTGTGAGCCTATCTGCTTGATCACCTCGGCTGGACTTCTAGACCGTGGGAGGAACAACCTTCCAGGGCACGAAGATAAACCTGTCATATAACGCTGTGCATTTCCTCCTGAAAAAAGTTTCAGGTGCTTCCATTTCACAGAAGCACACTATATCCTACCTCAGCTTCAAAGACGGGAGATAGAAACGTTACCATAACAACCGCTGTCTGCAAAGCAGCTGCAAATGCTTGCAGAGCTCCAGCCATTTTGGATCCAAAGTTTAAAAAAGTCTAGAGAAACCCGCTGCTATCTTCTTCAGAGAGGATTAATAAATTGTCAAAAGCAAGGATATTCTGGCACGGATGATATGAAAATGCTGAAATGCACCTAACGTCAAAAGAATGTGATTTCTTTTGCTTATACTACTTTTTGCTGCACTGCCATGAGCCCGACTGCCTCTATGCAAAGCATGATACCGGGCTGCTCGGTTTAATGTGTGCTGCCATTTTGAATGATAGCAGTAGGCAGATGGATGATTCATTAAAAAAAAAAAGAAAGTCCTTCAGATTTGAATCTGTATTTTCCAGTCATTCTTGGCATTTGTTTCACTGTCCTTTGAGTACACTCTTGGAGTGTTTCCTGCACCAAGTGTAAGACATCAGCCTCATTCCAACACCTAATTAGGCTTAACTAGCTTGAAAAAAACTACATTGTCTAAAACAAACAAAGGGAAAAATGCTGCACTTCTAAGTCTTTGCTTTGTGGAAGAATAACTCCAGCGTTAGTATTAATAGTCTCCATTTGCATGGGCTATTTTAGGCATTTCAGGAGCGAGCAGGACACCAGCCAGGAAGATATCCTTTTTGCCCATTTTTTCTTCTCTTTCCCATGGTGCATCTGTCTCTCAGGCCAGCTCTTGAGGAAGCCAAGCGAAGCAAACACTATCTGGCTGGCCGTGGAGCCTGCACCGGGGGTTAGAGCTTATCACAGTGCAAGCAAGGGTGCAATAAAAACAAAGACAGTGTGGACTCCCTGACTTTACCCCATCATACCATGTAACACAGAGACAGATGGAAAAGTCGGAGCAGTGTCGCTTCAGTCGCACAAAGGCTGGCCAGACATCACAGCAAAACCAAGACAGCCATTCAGAAACGGCCAACACAGACGACAGAAAATAAAGAATGTTAGATTATCATAATATATATTTGATGATAAAACAAAAGAGCAGCAAAGAGACTGAGTTTTCTTTGTTCCACTGCATCTGATTTTTTTTTTTTTTTTTTTAATCCTATCAAAAATGCATGAAGGGTTAATTTAGTGGGCGCCAACAGTGACAATCTGGGAGATGTTCAAAGAATTTCTCTTTCTCTGAGGGAGCTATGTTTGTAAAAATGTAGCCTTGCATGTTCCCTAATTAGGAAACAGGCCAGTAGCTGCTGTGTGTATGGGAAGAAACACGATGGTGGAAAACGGACTGAATGGCCCAGAATGTCACTAATTCAATGATATTTAACATAGCCTGCGGGCATGTGCAGTGTGGAGTGGCGACCTAATTGAGCTTCATTAACCACTTTTTCTTTGAGGCACTAGATGGCACTCTATATTCATGAAAGTGGCCATTCCTTGAGCCTTTTTTTTCTTTAATCCAAGAGTACGACCTAATGGGGTAAATAAATACAGCCAATGGGACAGGAAACTTCTTTTGGACATCACTATCAGTATTGTTATTTGAAA
>JAOWBC010001255.1:7024946-7041208 GCA_028566105.1 Hypoplectrus providencianus | reverse complement strand
AGAGGCTATTGACTCGGTAGTATGAAATCTGATGCTCCGTTTTCTGTGAAATCAGAGTCTCTAAATGAGTTCACTGTCCTCAGTTAACAGACGTACTGTTCTCGAAAAATAAGAGAGAGAAAAAATCCTTTGATGTTATTATGGGAACATATTGCTTACAGAAGATCTTCACAACTTATTGTTATTTCAGTTGAGATGGAATGAAGCCAATTCACAAGTGGCCTCTCTCTTTTTTTCTTCAGCTTGCTCTTTAAAAAGCAATAACAAGACATACATCTGATTCACGAAACCTGCACTGACCGCTGGAGTGTTCTTAAAAACCCTTCAGCCAGCACTTTTTCCTGTTTATAGCCTGTTTGATTATTTTTTAATCTAATTTACCAGCAAAGAGAATTGTGAAAAGAAGGTCACATTAATGACTAAAATATATTGTCTTTTATATCTAACAAAACACATTCTTCTGATATTTAGCCACAAACATGTTTTACTCAGTTGTTTTACCAGCCAAAATCATTTCAATTGCGATTGAACTTTATAGTTAACCAGTAAATCTCACTAAGAAACAAAGGCGCTTTTCTTTTTCCCCTCTACTGGCACTGTAAGCCCATTAAACAACACGTTTATGGCCAGATTTATGATTCAGTAGATTATAAAAATTAACTAGCATTAATAACAGAATGTGAAGAAGTGGCAGCGTTGATGGTGTGTCTATATGTTCAGTTGCAGAAAATCCAAATCACTATAAACCAGATAGGCCTAGAGAGGACAAAGGAAGCAGACGCAGCAACACATTGGACCCGTCTGGGACTCCACTGAGCAAGTAATCTCTGCCAGGATGGACATGCAGAGGAGGCGGGTCCCCAGTGGAAATCACATCGTTGTTACACTATTATTATTAATGAAGTTGTTTCTCTATTCCCCAGCATGCATAGAAAATGGTGCTGATGGCTTAAACCGGAACACCACTTTAACAGTCTACAAGGTTGAAGAGGACATGAGATAACAGGCTCTTGAGATCCGAAGGGAAATCAAATGTGAAGGTCCGGGGATGATTGAAGGAAAGCTTGATTTGTCTACTTCAGCGGTGGAGGTAGGTACAAGACAGAGACAACACACAGGATGGCTTTATGATTAGTTTTGCAACCACTTCTTGCTACAGTATTAAACAGGACACAGTGACTTGGATCTAAGGACATCCACAGGTGCAAAAGCATTTGTCTCTCAGTACTCTCTGTAAAGAACGACGATTACCAGAAAGGGGTCCGTCTGAAGTATATCCCAAATGCCACTTTAACCCATGAGGTAGAATCATTTCATTTCCTGTAAAAAAAAAATAACTGTAGCCGTGAGAGGTTTATTGTGCTGAGCTCTTTTCCCCCTTTTTCTCTTCCATTTGAGAGGTTTATGACTTTTTGGAAAGGCTTGGATTAGAATGAGGCTTTGTTCTCTCTGGGGCATGTTGATTCTTCACTCGAGAGTGCCTTGTTAACCCACTAAGCAAGCACACAAGTGCACTTTATTTAATGCATGAAGGTGGCACCTAGCCAGCTGCTTCACATTTTTATATTATGGCAGGCTTCACTCAAATCCCCACTATTAAAGGGCTGCCAGCTCCCACTCCTGCGTTTACTCATTATGTTTTGATCAGCCTGTGGTGATCTTCTTCCCTGTGGCTTGTCCCTCTTTTCTCCCTTACGACAGGTTTAAGCCTTCCTCATGAATGCAAATTAAAGCAGATAGATAGATCATAAATTGATGAAAAGAAAGAAGAATTTAGTCTATCTGCATTCCCACCTTATCATGGTGAAAATGTTTGCATGCCCCAGTTACTCTGGGTTGTGTTGTCTGGGACAATAGCTCCCAGCTGGTCATCTGAAGACAAATTGGTCCCAGGTGAGGGTCTAGACGAATCACAGAGCCCAGGTACAGCTTGGTTTGAAAAGAGTGACCACACCAGTGCTCCCTACTGGAGCTCGGGGACCTCACAGGTGAGCACCTAGTGGTGGGGTCTTTAGTCATTGGCCTTGTCAGGGTCTGTTAACAGAAAAAGACATGAGACCACTACCAGGGGGGGCACCACCTGCAAAGAAAGCTGTGCAGCCTGGGGCATAGGAAATGGCTGTTGTCTGATGAGAATGATGAGGAAATTCTTTGGTGGGGATGGAGATGGAAAACTGTTGGGGCCATACCTCAGACCGGCACAAAGCAGTGCACAGTGCACTGCTACTGCCACTTCTGGTGTCATGCACAAATAGTATGCGCGGTCCTAGATTTAGGTGCGGTCAGGAACACTTATTCTGCATCAGCACTCAGTGTCCAGACACAGTTGGGTTGTGGGCCAAGAAGTTCCACCAACTAAGGACCACATGCATCTCCCTCAGTGGAGATAAATGGTGATATAGACCTAGTTAATCCCACCAGGCTGTAACAGTCATCTTTAATCTCCTGTCAGGTGATTTGCAGATGAGTGCCACCTTTCCAGATGTATTCCTGGTTGCTGTCAAAGTAAGTGATGTGCTGTTCTTTCACTTCACACAGGAGTAGGTCCATTCCTTCACAGAAAACTGCTCACTTTTCCAATTTTTTGAATCCCCCATATATAAAA
This sequence comes from Hypoplectrus providencianus, assembly GCA_028566105.1. NCBI lineage: Eukaryota > Metazoa > Chordata > Actinopteri > Perciformes > Serranidae > Hypoplectrus > Hypoplectrus providencianus. The sequence continues at coordinate 7,038,603 of JAOWBC010001255.1, read as the reverse complement.
CAATACTGGTTACCTGACTTTTAAAGGAAATGAGAGAAAACGAATAAGAATTAATAAAGAGACGAAATGCAACTTTTCTGCCACTTGTACCTTACTTTCTGCCAAGATCATATACAAGCAAAACTTCAGTTGGACATTCACAAAAAGTGCCGGCACCATGCAATTTTGTCCATGCGCTATAGCTAATTTAAAGGGTAGAGCTCTTTTCTCTGGAGCTCTTTAGGTAGGTATTAGTTTGGCTGTGCTTTTGTCAGATTGTCTCCACAGTGAGAGATAAAAAGAAAGAAACTGACTGCCCTCTTTGCTGATCTGACAAATTTGTATCTACCTCTCTGTCAGAAGTCACCAGGGTAGTAAGCTTCAGATGCTGGTGCTGGACAAAATTTGCCCTGGGAAGACTCCTTAGAAGGTTGGTTAGTCTCGACTGACAGGCTTCTCCAGTGTTTTATAGAGTTCACAGCACAGTAACAGTGGCCTGATCGACTGCTCGACAGACGTGGTGGGCATGAAATAATCTACTGCAATTATCAAGATTGCACTAATTTCTGAAAGCTGAAAAAACAAAAGTCATAATGATTCTACCATGTCGAACTTTGGATTTTGAATTAGAAACTGAATCGGACCCTGTTTGGAACATTCAAGGTGTTCACTCCTATAGAAAAACTGAAGGGGGCTTAAGTGTCTTGTTAACGGGCTTCCTTGATCAGTCTGACCAGCTTGCAGTAGGACCACTGATTCTTCACATTAGAAGGAATGAGTTTAGGTGGTCTCTACATTATATCATGTTGCATCTCTGTGGAGAAGTCCATCCAAGAGATGACTCCTAGGGTGACCCAGAGTAAATCTGAAGGATTACATATCCTGTCTGATCGGTAGATGTCTTGGGACCCGCTGGAGGGTGCTGCTGGGATTAGGATGTCTGAGCTGCTTTGCTGCCAAGAAGCTGTGACACAGGCCCAAATGTGCTTTGGAAAACAGACCCATAGATGATTGTTCCCTATTTTCGATTTATTATATTTTGAAACATCCATCTGGCAGACTGTAGAAACGAAAGATTTTTGATAAAATTGCGAGGCGAAGTGAAAGAAAGCCATTAGTCCTCAAACAAAAATTTCAATCACTTTCATTCGTCGGAAGTACACTAGAAGATGAGTGAGCGAAGTCATAACAAATGGAGACAAAAGCATTTCACAGAATAAACGTCCAATTATTGTTTCAATATCAGAAAGGTAAGGTGTTGCATTTGTCATTGTGAGAAATGAGAAGCTGCTTGTCATGCAAAGAAACAAACAACAGACAGCAGCCTGGACAATGAATACAGATTACATCTGAAATATTAGCACAGTTAATTAACTCCAAATCATGGTCGGGTAAACAGTGCTGCAGTTTTGGAATATCAGCCCCTGGCTTTGAATGAATGTGTCAAACTGACAGTAATTTCCTACCATTTCGAATTTAATGGAAACATTTGAAACTGGCTCTGGCAATGACTTGAATTACAAGACTTTCATAGAAAGGATATCATGCTGGAAAATGAAATGCCAAGACAAACACCACCTGAGACTCCTAACTTTTAGTCAGACCGCAAGTTTGCAAAGTTAACCTACTTTTTTCCTAGTAGTTAACATGAGTTGCATAGTTTAAGAATTGAAAATCACAATGAATAGCCTTTATACATATATGAAAAAGAGAGAGGAAAACAGTCATTAAACTATCTGGATTCTGAGAGCTGGCGAGTCATTCCCTGTAATGTTTTATTAATGCTGCCTCTCTGCCTGAGGGGTAAATTTTTCTTTTCCAGTGCCACACATCCACTTTAAGAAATCAATCATTCTGCTCACTAATGGCAGATCATCTGAACCGGCAGGCTGGCAACATCTTTTCAAAGGCCCTATCCCTGAGCTTTTGCACTCTGATCAGAAACTGGATATTTAAAGAGAATAGCAGTGAAAGACCTGTAAAGCTTCTCTTGTTGGTAAGGGCTGGCAAGAACTGCGTGACTACAGTAAGGGTTTCCTTCCTACTTCTGAGCAACTAGCAGCTCTATGAAGCTCTATGTCAGCAATAATAACTACATCCTGTCCAATGAGAGTCTGAATTAACTTCATAGTTTTAAGAGACTTAATCAGAATATTGCCTGTACCCATTACATCTGATACATGCAAGGCAGGAAGTGGTTTTATGGATATTATCAAATTGGCTAAGCCTTTAGGGCAGAGTCCAACCAAATAGGTTTTTGAAGTGGCTGTTAGTGAGGTTAGAATGTCTGACAGATATGTGGGAAAAAATTACATGGAATAATACCTCAATAACTCCAGTCAGGACTTTTCTGTTTAAACTGGAACAGTGGAAAGTGATTCTGCCAAAGTGTACGATCATCATCTAAAGTAGGATTTCCCTGTAATGAATCATTGCTTCCCTTCACATCTACAACTCACCACCTAGGTCCTCCCACTTCTGACTCAATGGAGAGATGGATGAGATGTGAGGGTGGAGGATTCCACACAAGTCCTTTTTGCTAAATGAGATTCTTGCTCAGAGAAGCATCATTATAAATCGACATCAGTTCCTTTGACGTGTTGTATAACCTGTTACTTGGCCAATCTTTACTGAACTTTATCTTTACCTCAACAAGGAAGGTGGAGGTTATAGCTTGGTTTCAACTATGATATATTTGCCCTTTGTTGTCATGGTTGAAAAAACCTATAGGAAACTTTAAACATGTTTAGATGCTCAGAACATAAAATACCATCACAACACTCATGAACACACCAAAGTTTTAGAAGTACTTCCAGGTCCTGGATCTTTAATGCTGTGTCACTGTGCAAATATAACCACAGTCTCCTCTCCACTTTAATCTTAGCCACCCATTGACAGATATAACACAATTTGTCCATTCAAATTGCACTGTTTAATGTGCAATGTACCATAGATTTATCATGTCCCCACATTTATTAAGCAAAGCGAATGAAGCTTAATCAAATCATTATGTGTAATATAATGATTAATGAAAAGATGTTTGTAATTGTACTTCACACACTCAAATGAATATAATGCATCACATCAGGCTCTATTCATTCATTAATGGACTTAATCCTTAATTTGTGCACATTAAGGCACATAGAAAATTATTTTCATTTGGAAAATTAGAGCCGCTATCCAGATTTCGATTGGTTCCTTCATCATCCATTTACAGTCTCAGTTGATGCCTTTTAATTGATTTAACAATATTTGTTCAAGTACTTGCATATTCAATCATAAAGTTATTCATTGCTTGGAGTATCCCCAAGGTGACCTGTTTCAGCCCTGAATGAGGGAAGTGATAGGTTACTATTAAAAGTTTGAATGTAAAAATGACCTCCACAACTCCTTCCTTCTGATATATCCCCTGCTTAACAGTGAACCACCAAGTCATTATTCTACTGACAAAGATGGATTTGATCGAGAATGCCTTAAAAAGACTTATGCACTTTAACACAAATAACTTACCAAAAATGATGCACCACTTTTGGCAGTGAAATTTAAGTTATCAGAAAACTGTGCAAACATCACACATCACTTCACAGAAACAAATTATGATTGCAAAATGATGTCAGTGTGCTATCTTGGTTTATTGCCTTCACAATTATGATATTTTGCAAACATTACAGGTGCATCACGGACTGGAAGATTATTAAAGATTAATTTAATTAGATTATTAAACTGTATACTGATATATTACATTTTTATAGCCTATTTATTTCCAAATTCTATTATCTTGCTGTATTCAGTCTTAATAATTGTTACATTGTCTTAGGCCATTTACCAAAGTTCCCGGACCAACACCTCAAATATACATCCATTCTAAAGATTCCTTCATTCTAAATCTAAAATGTAGAAATATATATGGAGTAATCAATTTAAAACAAAGTATTCAATAAAGAACTTGAAAGTGGGAGTTGGGAGGCTGTGCCCTAGCACCCTCTATTGACCAGTCACCACAGCTTCTGGGCATCATTAGAGTCAAATTAAACTGAAACTTCTGGCCAGTACCAATTTGTAAGTTCTACCATTAAACAAGTCTCTTTTTTTCCTTGTTATTATCTGTTTATTGGCTGTAAAAACTCGATCTATTTATAGACTTTCAGTTCTTGTTAAAATCCCACAGCCCTCCTGCTGATTTTTGCAAATCTGAATGTCTTTCTGATATTGTGGTACATAGGAGTGCACAAGCGCCATGGCAACAGAAAATAAATTGTGGTCATTTGCTTGTATAATGAAAGCTTGCCCTGAAACTAGCTCTGTACTGTAGTATATTCAGGCAAAACCTGTCTGGCAGAATTTGCTGGCTTGGTCCCGCACCAAACAACAGTGTAGAAAATGCAGAATAGCAACAGAGCTTACTTTGACCGTGGCTGCCACTGTGGGCGGCTGATGGAGGAGCATGGAAGTGGAAGAGGAAGAGGTCATGAACTGCCCCTCTGGTACTAAATGGATAATTCAACTCTATTCCACTAAAACACCTACTGGAGCCAGGAGGCAGTAGAGTTTGTACAATACCTCATGCCATCAACAACATAACAAGCTCCATCACCTCTTGGAATAAAGGAATGAAATGGTGAGCACATAACCACCTCCTACCCCCACTTTCTTTTCTATTACTTATTTCTACTGTTCCCTGCCTGTAGCTCGATACAATCCATCATCTTCAGCTGTGGCTGAGTCTCCTCAGGTTCCATGAGTGCTTAGTGCACCATATGGTTACCCTAACAAAACATTTCTCCTCTCTGAATCCAATGTTCTTTGCCCCTGTTCTTTTGACCTCTTCTTATTTATAGACAAGATACAGAGCAAACCACTTAGGGAAATGCTCACTTTAAAACCAGAAATATATATATAAAAATGACAGCAAAGGCTCAACAAACAGAGGATAAGAGGACCTTTTCTGTCTTTTCTCACCTTCCGTTAGTTTTCAAGGCACCTTCATAATGCATACACATTTCCCATTCAAATATTCGACAATGTTGTTTCTACAAGAGGTAGGATGTTGTAAAGCATAAAGAAAAGATATCAAATAACTGAGTTTGTCTTTATAGAGCTTATCTTTTCATACACAAAGAATGCTCTTATTGATTAGTTTTAATTGAATAGCTGTCAGAAAAGATTAGCAACTTTTCTGGCACATGTACAGTTCATTTGTTTTTGTTTTTTTCCACTCAGTTGTTTCCAGTTCTTAGTTTCGTGGTTTATAATGGATTTGCATGTATTTGATATTGTTCTCAATAAGAACAAAAAAAAAAAGCCAAAATATAAAAGTAAAAGTAGTTCAAGAGTTTTTATCCAGTCAAGGAAAGATAAAGAAGAAGTTCTCGGTGCATTATTGATAGAAGTGTTCTCATAAAAAAGACATTGTTTATTTACTTGTAACAGAGCCATTTCTGTGCATGGTGGATGGGTTTTTAGGTCACCAATGTAAGTTAGAGTTAAGTTAAGCAACAAGTTAGAGTTATCTATTACAGAAAGCCTTAAGAAAGAAGCAGGTTCTGGAAGTCCTTCCTACATCATTGTATCAGTTTTCATCTGATTTCTTCTGAAACTGAGCCATGACACTGGGACAGCCTTTTAGAAAAACTAGATTGATAAGTTTAAGAGCCAGTTTAAAGTTTGTCAGAGTTGTTTTACAATAAGTAGTATGAAATATTTTACAAAGAAATTCAGTTTTTAGCAAGTAGCAAGATGGTTCTGGATACCAGTTCCAGTTCTAGTTTGCATGTCCTCCCATTGTCAGTGCCCAGTTTTTCCCAAAGTTCAAGAAAATGCAGATTAGGTTTTCTGGTGACTCTAAATTGCCCATTGTGTGTCTGTCTCTGTGAGATTGACGGTTGACCTGTCTGGGGTGTACTCCACCTCTCACCCAGTGTCAACAGGGATTGTCTCTCTGTGACCCTCTAAAGCAGGGGTGTCAAGCTGATCCACGACTGAGCCGTGTGGATACAGATTTCTGTCAGAACCAAGCCAAAAGGACATCTGAGACGCAAATCAACTCAGTGACGACAGCTCAGGTGATCGGATGAGTTGAAATGTGCTCCTGCTTGGTGGGATTGAAAACCTGAAGCCACTGATCATGGATCAGTTGTACACTCCTGCTCCAAAGGATAATTGTTACAATTAATAGATAGATACATTATTTGCCGTCTAACCAGGAGTTGAATCAAATATATCCTTTTTTTCTCTGTGCCCTTATTGGACAAACATGTCTGGGTTGTATTGGGTTGGCCCAGGAACTGAAGGTTAGGACTAAGGGACACTCCTTCCACTCACCCCAAGGGTTTTTTATTGACATGTTGTGTTGTGTTAGTTGATGAGCTAACTACTGGAACACTGACATTCGGGAGTGTAATTTGATAGACCTGCTTGCCCGGTATTTATAATCAGCACACAGCGGAGATTTTGGCAGCAATTACTGAGGCAGTGTATGCTGTGTCCCCTGAGATATGGACTGTGGCTCTGGTAAAAAAAAAAAAAAAAAAAAAGTAATGGTTTTAAATTAAAGTTGATGTGAAGAATAATAACAGACAAGAAAAAACAGGGACCATCTGATCTGTCAGCCCAAGATGAGACACTCCCTATGATTACTGGACAAATATCTAAGTGTAAGATATTTCCAGGAAATGAGGGTGAGAGCGATTACACCCAGCCAGGACTTTCACCTGGAGGTAATTTACTTCATAATTGTAACATGATATTTTCATTTGCCTCTGTCTTAATGAACACAATGAGAATCAGAATGACATTCAAATTACACCCAAAAGCCAAAAACCTTAAGATTCAGAAATTGAGAATTCATCACTTGGACTGAACGTAACTCCAAATGAATGATAATGCATCTCCATACCAGCATTTCATGTAATGAGGAACTGGTTGCTAATGTTCACAGTTGTTTCTGCTGCCCCCTGATGGCCAAAAAAATCTTTCATTGCAGCTTAAAAGACATCTTTGATGTAGCCAGGCTGATTAACAGGAAAAAAAAAAAGCTTCATAAATCCTCCTGAATCATTTCCTTTACTCCCTGTTCTTCAAGGAAGGTTGTAATTGCACTGAAATGCCATTCCTTTTTGCCTTTTCCTTTAAAGAGTGCCGTCTAGTCGGGTCAACGAATTCAACTAATGTTATATGTAGTGATCATCAATAGTTTTCTGTTTAATGGTGACATTACTTTACATTAATTAGCCTGACTAATTCAAAGTCTTGAACTTTAATAATCCCATAGTTGTAGCCTTTATTGATCTCCTTAGATGGTGGTCTTGGTTTCAATAAAAATGCTTAAGGAGTGAGAATTAAGTGTGATTGTAACCCTTTGTTAAACAGAGGGTGTCATTAAGTGTGCTTAGAAAATAAAGAATATGTTTTATAAAGCTTTATGAGGCTTCATTTCACCATCACTAATGATGTTAGAAGCATCACTTTTAGCATTTGTACATATATGGAAGTCCTACTACATGCATTAGCTGCAACAAAAGGCTGTTTGTCACTGTGTATCATTATATCCTTGGAAAACTGAAGGTTTCAGTAAACAACATACTTAGTAAAAATCCTCCTGGGGTGTCTCTGAACAGCTGGATTGTTGCACATACTTCTCATCACATATTCCTACCCCAGGATGTACAAGGATTAGTCACACAGCCATTTATCTATGATTGTTGTGTTCTCTATTGGAAGGATTAATATTTTTTACTTTGAGCTGGCTGTATCCGATTTTTTTGCTTAGAATATATAATCATCTCTGGCTTGCTAAAAGACCTATTTTGATATAATAATGAGCTGCACCTGTTTGCACTTTTTGTGTATTGCAGTGTGACAAAAACTTGATAACCACTCAACATTTCTCAGGTACTGGTATTATCAAAAGTGACATGGACTGCAGCAGGCACAATCAATATTCCAGGTTTCTTCAACATCTACACTCAATATTTCTCACACTACTTAAATGCCACCAATTCTCCAAACTGAACACACAGCAACTTAAATCTGCAATAAAAGCAGACCTGAGTGCAAAGGCAGCCTGACGTTGGAACTGCCAAAACATTAATTTAGGAAAATCATTAAGCCACCTTCAAAGACCTTATCTAGGCAACTTGTCTCTTCACTGCCTCAAAGAGGTAAACATATCCTGTCAGCGGCGAAACAGTTTTGTTAAGACTCACTTTTGTTGTAAAGTCAAATGAAGGATAAAGAAACAATCCGTCTCATGTAGCTCATTAGAGGAGAGATGAGCCGGGCGCTCCCAGTAGAGCAGGACCCATCAGCTGTCAAACACCTGCTTTCCATGTCTGGGAGACAGGCAGACAGGGAGCCTCACAAAGCTGAGTGCAAACAGTCGGTGCGACTGTAAAACATCCAAAACAACATCAAGAAGAATATGCCACATCATTACAACGAGCACCCATTCCACAAATATACGACAACAGCAGCTCAGAGCCTTTGTTGAGATTCAAAGTGTCTTCCCGCCTCAACAGAGACAAACACCTGATGAAGGCTGGATTTTCATACAGTAAAAGGCTAAATTGGTGGCAAGGGTTCCCTGCCATCGGGCTCCCTGACACTGCTTTTCAGGATAACATACACTGTTGCTCTCTTCGTTAACCCCAGAAAAGGTTCAAAAAGGAATTCATTAACTCTACTTGATCCATGACAGAGGTGTAAAGATGAATTGTCCATCAAGCTTAAGTTTGTCCCATGAGAGCCTTTAGGGATGTCCCATCACTTTGTCTTTTTGACCAATCCCATCATTTTCATGTCAGAGTTGTTGAAATGAAAGACACAGAGGCTACAGGCTCACAGGCTGTCATGAAATGTGCACTTAGAGCTTTCCCATCCTGTAATTAGACTGACATGTTTTGACCTTTGCACACATAATGTTACTAAGGTACTTGTGCTTTTTTGTTCAATTCTAGGTACGATCTTCTCTGTCTCTGAATAAGGACTATTCACTATACAGGGCCAAAGTAAATATAAATTATAATTTGGAAATTATAATAAAACTGGCATCCAGATTTATGACTGTTCATTTCTTTCCTCCATAGATTTTGTCGCATGATTTAACATGACAAAAAAAAACTGCTGTCACTGCTTACACTTCTGCCAACACTTTAAAAGACAACTGACAGTTTAAGCTGAATGCATCACCAATACTTTGACTTACTTTCCTTTCACTGCATGCACTCAAACTTAATCTTCTACTCTGTTTAGCAATCTGTCTTTTCAAGGGATGATTTGCTCTTGTACTTAAATGGACCCTTTATCTTAATCCTTTGCTTACACTCACACTGAAAAAAAAACAAACCTTGTTCATTACATTACCTAAAAAACTCCAACTTGAGGATGTAAGATATTTTGAGTCTGCTCAGCTCACAACCTTTTGGCTTAGCTGTTAGCCAGAAAGCTAAAGGCACGCTAGCACTACTGGATGTGAATAAATTGCAAACGGTGAACAAGCGGTAAATAAAATTGAGAAGAACAACAAACTACCTATAGCTCTAACCATTTCATTGACCCCAAATCAATATCAATGTTTTTAAGTACAAAGGATACCCTGTGCATGGCAGTTGTTAGCACATTTATGAGTTCATCTTTTAGCTTGTGTGATACAGTGTTGTTCCTATGGCGGATGAGGTAGTGAAGTATGTCTCTGCACAGTTAAGGTCTTAAGGGCAAACTGTGCAGTGTCCACACTGTGAGGAAGACGGCAGTTTGACGTCGAAACATGACAGGTAAACAAACCCTTAACTAGATGTTTGATAAAAAAGAAAAAAACGAATCATACCTAAAGACATCATGAATGCAATCGAGCCTTCACATTGTGTCACACTTCCATATATGGTGTTTGTGTATGTTGTCCGGTTTCCCAGAAGATTCCTGCTCTAGTTTTTCATATAAAGATCTGCCAACCAGCTAAAACCACTGCTCTCTTGACCTGAAATGTAACCGAATGAGCAGGTCCTACATTACTAATGGATGACCTTTGACCTGCAAGGACAGAAAGGAAGACCCTCCACATCTGCTTGAACAATCTTTAGCCTGCAACACTTCCCATGAACTAAACTAAATATCCCTATCCTTCAGAGATTTTTGCCCCGGTGTCTATAGTGTGACTGAGGATGAATGAGGGTTTTGTGGTATATTTGAACTCCATAAAATGATTACATCTGAACTGACTCCTTAGACACTTTCAGGTTTCACCTTCGAACAACAAAACAGCATCCTTCCCACCCCGATGTCTTCCATTACTCTTACTGCTTTTAGTGCTTCATCTCCAGCTGACACAACTGAAATCATCTTCAGTTCATACAGTTTAAATGGCAGGAATTTCTACAAAAGAATTTAACATGAAGTGTCCCTCCCAGCTTATATTCAATCACTGCGCCTGACAATCCAGCTTCTTTTAGTGCCTGACTATGAAATACATCTTCAATTGTTTCCACCACTTAAATTTCAACTGAAAGGATTCAGTGTGCACAATTTATTCATAGCTTCCACAGACATTGACTCTTCAACTTCTTTAATATGTGCATCTCAACTTTCTCTTAACCTTCAACTCATTCAGTGTTTCTTTTACAGAAATATTCATTTTAATTTTAAGCATTAGTGTTATCGGAATAAGTGGTGCTTTCATCAGAAAAGAGTATGCTTTGATGAAAAATTCTACAAACCAGCATTCTCAATAATAGGTATTTGGAAGTCTGTTAGGTCTTTGATACAACTCAAATGGGAACATCCCTTGTGATGTATACACTCACCAGCCACTTTATTCAGTGAAGTGTATACCTAATAAAGTGGCCGGTGACTGTAAAGTCTGGTAATCCATCCCCGGCCTCCTAGAAAATAACTTAATACAGTCTAGAGTTTCATTTTTAATTTATAACACCAGGAATTTCCCAGAATCTAACATTTTCAACGGTGAAAAAAATGCAGAAAGTACAATTACTCTGTATTACACCTTACTTCTGGCTAAATTCAACCCTTAAATCACACACGGCTTCGCTTAAGAGGAAAGCTCATTTTGTCAGAGAAGTAAATGATCTTCTCGCTTCCCTGGTTCTCCCTTGTTTCACCAAGCAAGAGACTCACTCTTAATCTCTTCATGAAATGAGACTATAAACAATGAGAAATTCACCAGACATCTCCTATTCCATTCCACTGGAAAAGGTTGAAGTTAGCCTTGGGCAAAGCTGTTAGTGCTTCATGCTCCAGCACTCTGGCAACTACTTCTGTTGGGGAACCTTCGCGCAAGGGTGAGAGAGGTTGTGTGTCTTGCCAGGCGGCGTGATGTGTTTTCTTTCTGTGTTTCTTTAGTCGCTTTGCTTTTGTTTTAAAAATCAATCCTTAGGTCTGTGCTGTACAGAGGAGAAAAAAAAAGGGGAATGAGGTTGTTTTAGTTTTGGCACGGACACGTCTGAGACGACTCTGTCTTTGTGACTGATGCTGCACTCAAGCACTGCAAAATTCAATTTAGCTTGAATGTCGGAATGACAGGGAAATGTAATCTGTGCCTGTTCACATCAGAATAGGTGGCTTATGAACATGATGACACATATAAATTGTTGTGCATTCTCATTGTGGAGTTTCAAAAATCCATAAAGGTCTTAGGAAGCATTATTTAATCATTTGTCGGGTTGAACTGAGCTGATATTTTTTTTTCGATTAATCTCCTTAGAGATTGAATTTACCCGTGTTAACCTTGTTCAGCTGAGTGTGATAAGCCTGTCATTTTAGCTGACGTTCTGTTTTTAAAAATCAATAGAAACAGGTGCAACGGTCTGAATTCCCCACTCATTCTGAACTTCTCAGGGTGGTGCTACATACTTTATGCAGCCATCTTTCCAACTCTCCTCTCTCATCAGGCCTCCTGCAGAGGATCTCTCTGCTCATTAACCTTTGTGCTGCAGCACACCCCGGGGCTCCGTTTTTTGGGTGCATTTGCTTCTTTTATGTTACCCAGGGTCCACGTGCTGAGCCATTTCACTGCTTGACCAGATGCCTCCGATCACTCCTTCTGAACCTTTTTAGCACATTTCTGCCTTCCTTTCTCTGCCCCTGCCCTCTGATAAAAGTCTTCTATCATGCTGGTTGCAGAGTCCTCCTGTTCTCCTCTGCAAACCACCAGAGGGTATCCTCTAACACTGCACTGTCCTAGCACATTAAATCAAATATATGTCCTCTTTGAGCAGGCTCTGCCTCATGCCCTCCTTTGCTACTTGTTTTCAAAGAGGGACTCTCATAGAAATTCTCTGAATGTCACACACTGAGATTTTCCACCAAAACAACCATGCAAGGGAAGAAAACCACCGAAGCATTTCAATTTGGGCTGTCGATGGAAGTGATCAAAACATTTCAAAGTTACTTTTCTAATTGCTATTTCACTTCCACCTTAATCCCATTACCAAATCTGATTTCCAGAGAGCCTTTGCTGCAGATAGCACCAATGAATAGGTGAGCTCAAATAACAGTCAGCATGGAAATAAATTAAATCCAGCCCAAAAAGAGTTTTAAAGTTCAAATCAGCTTAACTATTAATGTGAATTATGCCTGTCTGTCATTTAACCTGCAACAGACTGTTGTCAACAGCAATTATCAACAATTTCCTAGTTATCCTGTAGAGAGAGATAGATAGCCGTATGTATCAAAGCAGTTTCAACCATGTGGAGCACATTCACATGCCTGACAAGTTTCACAAAATTAATCAAAACTACTGGATAAAATTTGAGAAAATACATTTTACACTGGACACAAACATTGGCTGAGTGTTCCTTCTTTAGTCTGAGGGTGCTATAGGTGTGTTCATGTATAAGTTCAAAGGTGCACTGTGTGTTAGTTTCACACACCAAAGGCCATGGCAAAGTGTCAGCGTTACGACTACCATGAGTGAGGTTTCAAGGTTCTGGGTAAGACTGCACAGACTGCCAAATAATAAATGAATAAAATGATAAGCTCCCAGAAGAGCGCTATCAAGATCAGTTTTCCTGCTCCCACCAGTGCAATCAGTGTACTACACACACATACACTCAAGTGCAGGAGAAATCTCTGCTCGATATGTCTACCCAAACATCTCACTTTCAGAACTGCTTCTTCTCAGGAGGCATAAGACTGAGAACTCACTCACCGCCGTCTGCCAGGGTCATTATCACTGCTAAAAATGTAGACTGACTTAAATTGCTATTTATTGGCAAAACAAATTAAACCAAATCATACTTGATGTTCTTCAAAAAAAAGTCCATATATAAAGCAAAAGCAATACAACCACATTTGGCCGTTAGGACCTTACCTAAAACATGACAGTTAAGAACCAAAGTACATGCTCAGGTTGAGGAAAAGACCATAGTAAAAATGACATAATTCATATGCTATACCTTCTCATGGAAGTGATGTTAACTACTATAAGTTGTGTACGTGAGTTCAAAACTAGTTTAGTACAGGTTTTACTAAATAATTTAACTTACTATACTGTACATGCTATAAATGTTACCTAATATCCTACTTTGCTCCCTTTGTGATTAATATGGTCACTACAGGTTGCATCTTAACAACAAATGTAAATATGGGTCACAATGAGCTAAATGTATAAACCAGAAAATTGGTTTGTTTTGTGGGACAGTCTCACCTGTTGGTCTGTAAAAAATTA
>JAOWBC010001255.1:7009542-7024846 GCA_028566105.1 Hypoplectrus providencianus | reverse complement strand
GTTAGCAATAGCTGGCTGCATTGGCAAATTCCTCAAGGGAAAAAAGAAGCTAACTAGCTAGCTAAATGTTCTTCTTTGTATGCCAGCTAGCCGCTAACATTATTTGTTTGCTGTGCTTGGCGGGTTGCATACAGTGAATTCATCAAAGCTTTTCACTGAATCTGAGATTCGGATAAGAATGAGACTGAAAACCGCAGTTCAATCGCAATTCACAGTGAATGTGCTGTAAAATCAATACAATGAAACAAAATGTCCAACTGAACTGATATTAACTGCCTTGCAAAGAGTTATTTTTCCAACAGTAACCCTTTTCACGCTGACAGCTAAATCATCTAAATTTAAAAAAGTGCAGCTTTGAAGTTAACCATTGTGTTTCACATTCATTACACTGCTAAGGTAATTTACTGGCAGCATGAACAGATGATAGAGAATGTGGGCCTGCTTTTGTTCAACTAAAGAAAAATATTCAGAAAGACAAAAAAAAAATCAATGATCCCAGCATCCAGAGGACTACTAAGAATACTAAGAGTTAATAATTTATCTCACTCTCATGTATTTTGACAGCCTTTATTCATATATTTGCTACAACAGTAATCTCACATGCTGCAATTAATTTTCTCAGGGAATGTCAGATCTTCAGCACAGAGTACAGAGGCAGCAGAGTTTGGGTCTAATGAAGCAAAAACTACACAGCTATCCATTTGTGTTCCATTTTAATGAAATGACTAAACATTGCCTTAGGCGTGAATGCCATCAGAGCAGTATGCATTACATTGACAAAAAAGGCTTTTGTGTTTATACTCATCACACCCCATGTAGTCTCAGTATGTCTCTAAATTAAAGTACTTTTTAAAATCCAATGTGATGAAATTGTTCCCAATATCCTGCCCCGGGGTTGCACAATAAACACATTCGGGGAGACCTTTGTTCTACATTATTGTCTCCAGTTTTCAAAGACAAGCTTGATGAGCAGTCATTTGAAATCCAGTGCAACACCTTCATAAAAACGTTTCGTAATACAGTGAAAACACACAGCAAGTGTCTCGCATCACCTATTTTATATTCCACAATGTCACTGTAAAATTATTATTAAGTTGCTATTTCTAGAACTAATAAAGTAATATAAAATTTATCATGAACTTTACACAACTTCCTCTGCCACCGAGTTTACTTTTTTCCTTCACTGTCTTTATCTTTTCGTCTTATTCTTTCGCTCCCATTTCCGATTCAGTTGACACCACATCACAGGCATCCACTTTTGTCATTTCCAATGTCATCCTTATCCTCAACAGACATTCTTGGCTTCCTCTTTTTCTTGCCACCTTTATTTTCCTTCCCCCTCTGTGTCACCAGCTCTTCCCGGGCCCCAGACTGCTGCTGCCGTTTCGCATTCTAATGAAAACAGGAGAAGCAGAGACACCCCCAACAAGGTCCTTCAGCACTGATTGCCGTAATTCGCATTCCCTCTTATCATCCGTCTTTTCCCCCATAATACCTCAGCAAAGTTGTTCACAGATTCCCCTAACTGTTACACAATCCGTTCCCACCGATGTAGGTCTGAGTTGCAATTCCAATATATCATTTTTCATGTGTGTCTCCTCCGCCTACCCAACCAACCACCCTCAGTCTTTTCTTCTGACTAGATTCTTCTGATATTATTGTTTTACCAGGGTGATTATTATCAAGACCATGATGGAGATTTTCAGAATGTGAAACAGGATGAAGGGACCTACTTAAACAGTAAGTAACAAACCTGGGCATGAGGCAGCCTGCAGGCCACATCCGGCAGGTTGGTTGTTGCTGTGAGGTTACCCAGAAATTAGAAATCAATATGCACACAGTGCTTTTTTGTTGAAGGCGATTTACATATGTGCATGCATGCATATGAACCTGCACAGAAATGTGTTCCACAAAAAACACTGAGTTCCCTGGTTGCTAAAGTGTCATTTCAGAGTAAAAAAAAAAGCTCAAAACCATATTACTTACTACATTTTATAAAGCAATGAAATTAATATTGAGCAGATTTCAGTATTGTAGGTATTGAGTATTGGTCCGGCCCTCCGCTGCCTTTGCAGTATCTCATGTGGCCCCTCAGGAAAATTAATTGCCCACCCCTGGTCTTTTACATGGTGGTCTAAAGTGCAAGCACACATGCATTTAGGGCGGGGCATACTCACATCTGCCTGTTACACTGACACCAATTAAGTAAGCTGTATTAAGACGGTAATTAATCCTTCGTTTGTTTTGGGAATAACATAAATTAAACCAATCAGTGTCATGTCACATTACCGTCAAATGTAAGCACATTGCTATGTACCTGCCTCCACTGTCTCCAGTCCTCTGTCCCATCAATAATGTTAGACTGCATGCACTGAAAACCTATGCAACTGATGCATCCCTGTATGCTTGGAGCTCACAGACAAAACCGCAATCCCTGTTGCACCAGTGTGTACGTTATGAAACGTGTATGCTGTTTTAATGGTGGGAAACAATACACCATTGACTTTAAACCAGGTTCTTGGTGGCTAATGGTGCAACTGTTGCTGGCTTAAGGTAGCCAACTCCACACTTTATTTTAAGAGCAACACGCCCATGGACGCAGACACTTAAGCTGCTTACACAACTTGGCCACTGGGCGTGAAAATAACAACTGTGTTGGTCTTAAAAAGGCAATTACAGTTGCACTGCACTGTGCACCAGGTGTATTATAGACTACGACTCCACAGCCATGCTCGCAGCTCTGTGACGATATTCATGTAGACATTTGTGTTTTGGACTAAATGCTAACCTTAGCATGGTAAGTGGTTTGAAGTAACATGCTAATGTTTATTGGATGTAATGTTACCTCTCTGGTTTAGCGTGGTTAAGATGCTATCATTTATGAATCTCAATGAAAACAAAATACATGTAATGCTGAGATCATCAGAGTCACAACACTTAATCCTGAGAGAGACATTTGCCCTTGAACCACACATATTTATATTAATGGTTGATCACCAAAGTCAGCAGGGTTTATCCTGTGGGAACCCATTAAAACTAAACCTTAAATGGCAACCAAACCAATAGCTGTTAAGATGTTTCCGTGTGGATCAAAGTGGTTAACCAACCCAACAGACTAATACGGCCATGAATGGAGCCATTGATCTTGTTCTACAGCATTTAGCTTCCAACAGAAAACCTCTGAGGACTTCCATCTAGAGTAATGTTAAAACACATGATTAGAAGGTTAACCTAAACTACTAGTTGATAGTACTGTTGGCCTTAGCAGAGGCTAAGTCAGGATGACATTAGAGCTGTGTGTTGTAACTCCCAGTGGAAGCCTTGGATCTAATTATGTTCAGCTCTGCACTCTCAAAACATTGCTGGGACATTTCTCCCCCTGTCACATCCCTGTGCTTTCTGGGATTTCATCTCTTCCTGGAGAAAAACACAGATGGCACACTTGAACTGATGTGTTCAGGACTAAATGGGCCATGAACATTTTGGCCTGACCTCTTGCAAGAGTGCACATCCCTAAAAGAGAAAGATGCATGTCACCTTTTTTCAAACCTTTGTAAAGCTTTTCTCTCCTACCCTTCAGTCTCGCTCACTGTGGCGCAGTCAAGGATTTAATTTAAAAATCTTGCAGTGCTTCTCATCAATGAAACTCCCTCTAAGTCAATAAGCCATGTGCCAGCGTGACATCAAGTTCTAATAGTCAAAGTAATTTGCTGTTACATATTGTGACTCCACAGGGAGACTTCAAAATGGACATATGGACAGAGGCTGTAAGACTGTGAAAGTCATTGCAATTAGTTCATTTCCTTATTGATGCCATCAACAGCTTGTCAGCGTGGCATTTTATTGCCACGATCCCAGCAGGATAAAACCAACAACAAAGATAGTGAAGTGGGCATTAACAGCACCTGTCATTTCAACAGCGTGACATGGCAGCTAAATGCTATGGCTAAGTGTTTGGAAACACACTGAGAGCACATTCACACAGTTGGACTCGTTCCCCAAATGTTAGTTCCTTTTAAGAGCAGAAGCCTGACAAAAAGAACTGCTCCTGCAAAGCAGTGCTCCTACAATCCTGTCCCCTACTTATGACACTTCTATACTGCTTATCTGCAACTGAAAATAGAAAACAGAATGATGACATGGCAACTAAATAAGTGGTATTTTTATGGTTACTAACTTGGTTCAGGTTAGGGGAAGTTTGGCTTTTGCATAGCCAGCCCAATCTCTATAGCATGCATTAGTATTGGGGGAATGGTGTGGCTGCACCCAGAACCATTCTGTTAAATGGCTTGTTTGTACCCCTTTTACAAATCACAATCATCTGTTGCAGTGCTAAGAACAGGGTGCAGCGATGGTGCCCACAAAATAGATAGTGGAGAAGGAGATGAGATAACATGGCCAATGGCAGGCTTACATTCACTCTCCACATATGGCAGGTCAGATGAGGGAGAGATCATGATCTTGGATAAATAATGGAGTCAGCACTGACTTAGAGCACAAGATGGGACCTGTTTACTTTTTCAATATTTAACTGAAACCACATTTTTTCCCCCTTAATTCTAAAGCTAGCTTCACGCCACAGCTGAACAAACTGCAGAAACTAGATTCAAGTACGGTCATCTTACAAATTGCTGTGTTGCACACAAGCATTCAAATCTGGCATCTGGTAATATGTAATTGGTTTTCAGAGATTTTTTAAACAAAACAAAAAATGATGAGCGTGGTGAGACTAAGCCAGAACAGTTAAATTGTGAGCCATAAAACAGAAACAGTGAGCTAGCAGACACCAAACAGATGGAGCTATGGTCTTTTATTTTTTCATATATATGTATATATTTGTATATTATAGAGTGTAAGTCCTACAATAGTTGTCCTGTTATGTGTGTGCACTGTGTCACTGCTGCTCTGTGTCTGTAATCAGCTGCAAGCCCAGTCTCCCCAGTGGGACAGAAAAGACCTGAGCTGTGGTCAGTTGATTAATTGTTCATTTCAATGGAACATTAGCCAAAATGTTTTAGTAGCTCAATTCTAACCCTGCATGGGTCCAAAGATGCAGGACACTGGTCTCTAGTATTAAAGAACAACACTGTATATGCTTCCAGTTCTCATAATCACATAGTTGGGATTGTTAACACATTTTCAAAAGGACTGTTTATAATAAAAACAATGACGGTTTATTTTACATTGACAAAAATACTGTAATACTGGAAAGATAATAGAAAAGACTATTATCGGTCCTTTCCAGTCATTGCTATCCTAAGATATGGCACTACTCCATGTATGTGTGAGCCATGTGTGAACACAACTGTAAAACACATCCTCACTAGTTAAAGTGACACAGACACTGCGTGTCATCATGCATGCACACAGTGTCAGCGTCCAGCCTCCAGTTATCAGTGACCATGCTAACCTTTGTCACAGTTCATGCTTGTGAATAAGTTCATGTGATTCGTTGTGGTCACTTAGTGCGACATGATGACAAACACGCTGACAAGAGGATCATTTTATAGTGATCTGCGCTATATGGCTGCTAATCAAGCATGGGGTCGTCGAATATAAAATGTCTGACTGAACTCAGCGGGCTAATGTGCTCTGCAGATTCCCTCTTTGATCAAACCGCACAAAGGACTGTATCTGTAGGTGCTGGGCTGTTTAGCAGCGCATTCACTTGAGACTCACTGGCAGTGAGCATTTTGAGAGCCGTGTGTAATTAAGCCAAGTGAAAGACAACAGCTCGTTACAGCTGTTCATTCACAAAAAAAACAATATCTGAGTCAAGCTGAGGTGTAAAGATGTTTTTTTTCTGTTTGGTTTGTATTTTATCCAAGGGTATAGAATAATAAAGGATGACTGGCATATGTTTTAACCAATATGTATATGAATCATTTTTGATTAAATATGGTTGGTGTGCAAACATTTAACAGATCTTGTGTTCTAGTACAACTTTTGGACAATTATGTGCTGCAGGTGCGTTTTCCTTCTGTGGTCAGAACATTAGGACCAGTCACTCCGTCACTGTCTCAGCTCAACTCTACCCGCTCGCTCATTTTATATATCTGTCTGAAACCATCTCACCACTCCAAGAAGCTCCCCACTGATATCTGCAAAGTGGTGAGGTTAACAACGAACCACACAATGAAAAGATTTATGCTTGACCTTGAAGTGTTTTCAGTCAGTTTGGGTTTTCAAAATCCCATAAAAAGGAGACCCTAAAGTTTGTCTCATTCAGAGATCACAATTGTGAAGTCTGAGTTACAACATAACGCAAAACACCGCTCAGTATGGGGCAGGAGGATTTTCTTCTTTAATGACTTTACTTTCATTAAATTGTGACTTTCTCCTCAACGTCCCAGAGGACGCAAATATACGGGGGATGCTTTGAATGTGCAGAAAGATTTGAACACGAGTAGAAAGCTTAAATTAAAAATATCAAAGTCCAGAGGTCTGTATATATTTATTTAAATAAATGAATAGACCAATGAAAAAAAAGGCACAAAAGAGGAGTAAAATGTGTATGTGTGCTAAATCAGCTGGAATTACATAAAATAAGAGCTGAACCCTGAGAGATTACTGCTTTATATTATATTATTTTATTTTACCTGCTCCCTGAATTGTTGTTCCCTTAACAAAAATAAAGGCATTTCCACCATAAATTGATGCATACAATTCAACAGAACATGGAAAATTTCTGCCAGAAATCCCCCTCCAAATGATGTTGAATACAACCTACTTCCTTGATTTGAAACAATCCTCGTACCACATACAGAAAGTAAACTGAAAACTCTTCTTCTCCATTTCTTAGAATAAATTCTTGAACTCTTCTCCAACAAGAGCTTAAAGCTACTTAAAAGGAATATTGCTAGTCAGATGATGCTGTACACACAAAGTGGCCCATTGTGCCTCTCTCTTTTCATTCTCAGTTGTGTAATGCCCGTTCTCCCATCTAAATTTAAATTGCAGCTATAATCTGATCTCGTCTTATCGTGTCAGGGTGTTTTTTTTCTGCACTGTGTGTCCTTTTCCTTGCCCTTATTCTCCTCAAATTCACATTTATCACTGTCATAAACTCAAAACCACACCCCACACACACTGCACTGCATGGTGCACTTAAAAAACAGCCCTAAAAAACAGCCCCATACTTTGACTTATCATTGGGAAGATACAAAGATAGCATAGCATATGGATAGCATATGGATAACTTTGTCCAGAGAGCCTTAAACCATAGACAGTGGATTTATTTTTAGCCAGAGTGTTGCCAGCTGGAGTTAAAATATACATTTGTACATATTATCTCAACTTTATTTTTTTTGCTAAGCACTGGCTGATAACTTGCTCCATCACTAATTTTATTTATAATTCTTTGGAACTAATGAAAACCCTTGGCTCTAAATTTGATGCTTTGACTCATCCAGTTACAGAATGAAACTTTAAGACAAATGCTCAACGACTTGCAGCCGCTTTGAAGAAGTTCCTAGCGTGGTTCACAACAAGGGCATGTGTCAACAAAATGAAGCATAGCAGGCAGCATCATACTGTATGGTAAATGACCCGTGTAATAGCTGAGATAGCGAAAAAGAGGGCCTCCAAAACTACTACGGGCCAATATTGAGTCTTTTTTCCCCTCCCTCTCCATTTCTCTGTTTCAACTAAGCATTAAGCTACCACTACCCCTTAGTCCTGGTGGTTTTAGGAAGCTGTTGGTCTGGACTGGGCGTTTAAGCAAGACATTGGCAGACCCACAACTTTCTTGATTTTGGTGTAATTCTTCAAAGGATCAGCACTTAAAAAAGCCTGCTGATTATTGCCCTCACCTGAAGTGCGTAAGTATTTTATCTAGCTGATGAAATAAGGATTTCAGCCTTCTTAACAACTCTGACAAGAAAGCGTGAATAAGTACTTACAATTTAACCAGGAAAGGGTTCATTTCATGCTGAGTTTATAGGCAGCATCAGCTTAATTGGTTGACGCCCACCTTCTTTTTGTTTGAATCACTCAGAATACCAGATGCCATCTCACTCAAGCTCATTATGGCTATGGCGTGTGCCATCCAAAGCTAGCTTGGGGCCCCATATTGAAATCCTATGGCCAGAATCTGAGATCCTTCCTATCGTCTAAAAGCTTCGTAATAAGATCAGGGATTGAATCATCCACGTTGTGAAAGTAGGATCCCTTATCTCAGAAACCAATTAATGGTAGACGCTTGAGTGGCCATCAGCATGGAAAGTTGCACACGCAACACTTTTGACACAGCATGGCAGTTTAAGCTCATCACTCACAGACAAGATCAAAGCAGGGACGCTGAAATGTGCTGCATGTTCTTTTGCACACTTGAGTGTTGGGATATTTTTAGTCTCTGTAGAAGTCAGACTAAATAATCAGTGAGACATAGTGTAGGGATGAAGATACATTTAACTGATTTTATGATGGGGATTATTTCTGTGTCTCAGTGGATGGCAGTGTTTGCCTGTTGGCCGTTCCACCACTTTGTTTTGACCAACAGTTACTGGATGGATTTAATTTGTTGCTCCAGGCATTCATATCCTCATCAAGATGAAGTGTTATCACTTTGTTGATTACCTGACTTTTCATCACAACAAAAATATAGTCAGTTTTTTTTATTTGTTTAATACTTTATGACCAAACATATTTACACCTGATGGCATTATCATCTGCTCAATTTTACTTCCTGTTTCATGCTCATGTTGTGTTAGCATGCTAGCATGCTAATATTGACTTCATCATGCTGCAAGCCTCACAGAGCTGTTAGCGTAGCTGTAGCCTAGGAAACACAAGTGTTGGGTTAAATGATGTCAAACCCTTGCCTGATAATATTTAGACTAAGAAAAAATCTGAGCAACATAAGTTGTTCTTCTTAACTTCCAAAAGTCCAAATTTCATTAACTTCTTGCACAAGTTGAGCCCATTAGTAACTAACATACACCTGTAGGTGATGCTAGATTAGAAGTTTTCTTCTCTTCAGTTATTCAAAAGAGAATCTTTATTGCAATGTCATATATTTTATATGTCCTTAGCACTTGAAATTGTTCTTTGATTAGTTGGTTTACTGATTTCATTTTATTAATATTACATATAGATTTTAATATGAAGTTATCTTCTAAAATAATTCCCCCGTGTTTGCATATTATCATGATCATATCCAAAGACAGAACTGTATTCCTTATGGTATGAATAAGAGCTGGTAGAGACTTAGGAGCAATCTAATATACAGAATTGTGTCATCTGCATATGTTAGGACCTTTTGTTCTTCTCTTATGCTATCAAAGTGATATTGATATATTTATTGGGATATGTAAATCACCGTAACAATGTTAGGATGTCACAGCGGAGTCTTTATCTACCTCTAAATCTTCCTTTTATTAGTATTTAATGAAACTTCTTTTGTAAGACTCATTGTTCATTTCCAAGCTGTATAATGTCTGTCGGCACAAAAGATGGAAGACACATGAGCCCTTGAACCTGTTTGAAGCTCTGTATGTGTTTCTGTCTGCAGTCATCTAGCTCTTCCTTCTACAGAGTACAGAGGAGAGAGAAAGTCTCTTAGCATTCTGCCCTTTCTTCATTGTAGGACTACTAATTCCATGTGAAAGCCATGTCTATGTGGCCGTGAAGTTGATTGTATCGCTTTATGTAGCTGGACTTTAGTTGATTTAAATTAAAAGGTCCCATTGGAGAGAAAAAACACCCAAAGTTAACTAGATTCTTAACACTTGCCTAATTATTGCAACAGAATAATCTTTTATCAAATTACTTTGTTAAAAAATGGGGGACAGCTGTGGAAAACTGTATACATATTAATTTGGATGAGTTTAACTGAGAAGAGAAAAATGGAAGAAGCTAAACAGCTTCAAAGCCTCCTTTTCACATCTTAGCTCCTTAAAGCAAATTTTATGAAATAAACAGCTTACCCAGTTAAGGCAAGAATATCCGCAAGTATACTTATGCAATCAACGAATTTGTGTCATCGTACTGCCTGAGAACATGTATATGAAAGACTAGAAACAGACTGGACTACTTAGCTCATGCACCATTTAATATATGGTTGATTTGAAGTGGTGCAGAAGAGTTTCAACAAGTCTTTTTCTGTACAATGTGCTTCAGTGGGTTCTTGGTAAACAAGCATCTGATGGGCTGAGAGTGGAGCACTTAGTGACAGAGGACTGAGTGTTTTCACATATACTTCAGTAATCAAACTTTATTATTTTTAAACG
Organism: Hypoplectrus providencianus; assembly: GCA_028566105.1. Classification (NCBI taxonomy): domain Eukaryota; kingdom Metazoa; phylum Chordata; class Actinopteri; order Perciformes; family Serranidae; genus Hypoplectrus; species Hypoplectrus providencianus. Next base: position 7,014,617 of record JAOWBC010001255.1, on the reverse strand, counting down.
AAACAGCTGCAAATACATTCAGCTTTCTCTGTGTTCATATAGATAAACTGTCAATAAACAACTCTTCTGGTCTATTATAGCATTGACGATAGTCTTTTCACATCATCTGTCCGTTGGAAGTGAGACCATTTAGAGCAGCTCTTATGATACACCACTGTAGCCAGATGTACACGAAAAAAACCCAACAGAAACACAGTGCTGAAGCCCGGAAAACAAGGAAATGACTGACAGCTTAAAAGACCCACTACGGGTATTTATAACATGACTAGAGCAGCAATTAACAAATATTGTCACTGTTGATTTTTTTTTTTGTTTTTTTTCTTTTGCTCTGCCCATAATTTGAGTGAAGAAACTAAAGGATATTCAGGTATAAGAAACTCCTGGTGACACCTATAATTCATACAGCAGTGGTTCCATGTAGGAACATTACTATCAGTTTGAACATTATAATTATTTTTGCAACAATTTTCAGTTTCATGAACTGTATTTCAAATGATCACGTTCTGTTCAATTTATATTTTAGACAAAATCCCCAAATCCCAAAAATCCCATCGGTTGTATTTATCGGACAATTATTGTTCATTTCTATTTCTTTTTTAATTGAGGGCAGCATTGACATTTAACACTGGTAAAATAAGTAAGTAAATAGACATATTATTAATTAAGTTAATTTAACCATTTATTGCAGACTGTCCTTCAAGTGGAATCATCCAAAAGGAATGTAATTCAAATGATAAAAGTGTAAGGACAACTTTTGAAAATGAAGATTGTTGAATTTCTTAGTCCATACCACCGCGTTCAGGGACACATGCCTTAAATCTGATGCTAAAAGATAATACATTACAGGCGAATTAATAGGCATTTTAGAAGACAAATGAGACAATTCTAGCAAATGGGTAATGGTTCATTATATTGCCGGGTGATTATTCTTTGGAATTCAATTTCAGGGAATTCAGCCCAGAGAGTCATTACGCTCATAGTTAGTCCTTTGTGTGCAATCGTGCTGCCATGCATGAGGGGAAAAATACCTAAATTCAATGATGTGACCAGAGGGTCAAACAGGGTCAACACAGAGAGAAAAATGTTCTCTGCCATGTGTATTGGGATCTCAGCTTTCCACCACAGTGGCTCCAGCAGCAAGTTTATCTGTAGGAGAGCATGATGTGTTTGAGTAATATGAAAATTCAGTTCATGTTTTTCATCTATTGCATTTGCCTTGCTAACTAGCTAGATTGTTAATGCTAAAAGAAACATCAATTCAACCTTGAGGCAGCCAACACGCAGTATTTAGCATTCACTAATGACCAGCTGGAGTCAGACATGACCTCAAAGTACAAGTCGTAATGAAAGAAGGCTCAGTTGATTCAAAAACATAGATTTCCATTATCACTATGTGGAGTTGGCGGGGTTTTAAAAACATAATTACCCCTTCACCTGGAGTCTCAATTAAGGAGAAAAAAACGTATGGCAAAGGCACAGATTTATGGAGAATGAGATTAAAGTCAGATAAGCATCCTTCAACATGATTATAAATATGTATATGCCATCACTCTGAGTGTTAATTATGTATCCAAGCTCCTTGAATTGCTTTTATATGGGATTGTAAAACTCGTGGCATGTAATGATGATTCTTTAGGGGCTTTACTCTGGTTCTATTTTAGACAAGAAATACAGAGCCTGAAAACTGTCAGAGTGAAGGAAAACAAAACTGAGCTAAACTACGTCAATTCAGCAGAAGTAAGTGATGGGTTTATGATGTATGGATAAGAGAGTGAGTGTTGCCTGTAAAGCAATAAACCACAAAACTTGTTTCTCCGCTCTGAAAATGCATTGGGAAGATCTGAAGGCTGCATGCAGATGGTACTGCTTTGTTCATAACTCTTATCTACTTTCATTCAGCGCCTTTTGAGTTTCTAGGATTCTATTTTGGTAAAGAAGGAGTGTGTCTGTTTAAAGAAGCTCAATGACAAAACTTCTCCAAATATGCACTAGAAAAACAAGGCAAACAAGCTCAATTAAGATTTTCCCAAGCTATAGTCAATCTTCAATCTGCCAAATATAAACAAGGAGCTTGCTTTAATTGACGTATGGTGGCATTAACTATGATCATGTTTTATTTTTTACCTGCAATTGAATACAGGGATGTTATGTGCTCATCATTTCTTTTCTGTGAACTGGGAAGTCTCAGTGAATTGAGAGAAGTTAGAACTCTTACTTACGGTAGATGCACTGAAAGCTTATAGATTAACTACTACGCATCAACTATGCAAAAATATTCAGCATAAAACACACAAGAACATCGACCCAACGTTTACATTTGCATGCATCGACTCCACAACTGTAACTGAGTGGTTGGACGTTTTTGGGCATGCGCCACAAAAATGCACATTCATGTTTCCTGTTTTAAAAGTACCTATAGCCGAATTTCAGTAGTATGACCTCACTTCAACTGGGCTTCTTCTGGCATTCGCTTGGATACCAACACAGTGCCTTCTCATCTATTGCTCTTCCACTGGGCAGCCCTACCTCCCATCCTGTCTGCCTCCTCCTGCCTCCTCCTCACTGCCCTCCTCTCCTTAGGCTCCTGAGATGGTCTGCTGTGTCCTCATGCTAAAGCAGACTCCCTACCGAAGCTTCCTCGCATTGCAGACAAAAAGCGAAAAACAAGGGAGTTCCAAGTCTCAAAGACCAATTCTTTTCATTCAATAAATCATTTAAAGCATTCAATTCATTACATTCTGAGACTGCGGGCCTCCCTACAGACAAAGCTTGAATAAAAAAGCCCTTTCTAATCCGCTTAAGTTTACTTGCTTAGTTTTGCCCAGTTCCTGGATGCCTCTGTGTTCGTGATTGTGTTTTGTTCTCATAGGGAGTCAATATTTTGCTATCCTGATATTGATTTTTGATATAACTTCTTTGGACAACACAAAATACATAAATAATGTCTTTATATTTTACAGTTTTATTAAAATTGTGTAATTCTGTTCTTGATTTCTGCCGTGTACAGGATTCCTTGCGCTGTGTCCCTTTTCCTGTCAGTTTCCTAGCTCAGTTTTTAGCCAATAACTACTCATACAGTGACCTATATTAACCTGAACCTGACCCAGACCCTGTCTATATATTTTTTTTAAAAGTAACACCAGTCACATCCAAATTGACACAGCGATATCAGGCCTTCACAGGCTTGCAGACCTCTACCCACTAGATGTTACCAACTCACTATCCATTAGGGAGTTAATGTTAGCAGCTAGCTTATGATCTAAGTGGAGCATTTAACAGTCAGAGCAAGCTCAGTTTTCCACAGAAGTGTGTGGAAACTAAAATAGAGCTTGAAAAAATAATAAATTTAGACTTTCCCTTTGAAATCTTGTAAGAATTTTCTGAAAGTGGTGGTGGTTTGGGGGGACTTGGACTCCTAGCTTAAAAATTCTGGCTATGGTCCTGCCACAATCTGCATGTGAAAGCATCATAGCTGATACCATGTGTGCATCCATGCTGTCTCAAGATGGAAAGCAAGCTCTGCTGGAACCAAACTAATCCACACAACTGTTAAATGATTGCATTTTTATTACCAGATGATGTGAAATGTATAACAGCGACATTTTCTAATTGTGTGGGGAATATGCAGATTCTCTCCTAAGACTGTTAAATACCTGAAAATCAAGTTGAGCTAAATGACAATTGGCAAAGCTCCTTGACTGTAATACCCCCGGATCAGACTGAATTAAAAGGGGATTTTCCTACAACTCTCCGTGAAGGAATTCTTCACATCGCCACTTTCATCTGCATCTGTGTGGATAGTCTGCTCTGCCTTGGAAGCGTGAAACTGAAGCTATATCCTCAGAATGGAGGAGTCCTTTTACAGTCTGAGGGACAGACGTTGCCAGCTTTGTCTCGCCTTCAAGCCAAGAATGCTAATTGGGCTATTTAAAGTCTGTCCATCCCTGGCAACAAAAGGAAACAGTCCATATTTAAAAGCTGCTGCTTCCTCGATCACAATATCATGTGTCTGCTTTGAAACATACTGTACTATTATCACATACAGAATGCAGGATGATCAACCAGCCACCAAAAAATGTTGGGAATTTACATTAATTCAAACCACATATGCACTGATGGTTTTTCTTGTTCAGTAATGACAAAATATGTTGTCAACAGAGCTTCTGCCATTGGGTGGGAATCAGGGAAGGTGGATCACACCAACCAACCAACGAAGGACTTCAAACTTGGGGACAGGTGTTCCCATGCCTATGTTGGACATTTTGTCTGGATGTAGCTTTTTTGTGTGTACTGTTGGAAGATAAATTTGTAGTTTTTGTTATTGTTGTTGTGCTTCACCTTAACCAAAGGGTATTTAAAGTCTTTCAACCAGGAGTACAGTGTTAAGCCTCGTTGATGGGAGTTGTGTTTGGTTGTATGATTGTGAAATATCTTTTTGCAGTTCTGTTGGCTTATATTGCAGTCGTGAGCCAAGATATTGGAGGGAGTTCCGATTTCTGCGTCATTCTCACTTTTTCTTAAAATTATCATTTCTGCTGCATTAAAATATTGCATTCAAAACATAGTATTTTTACACATATTATGCCTTTGTTCCTCCTGTAATTTGTATGCACAAACTCACATTTGTATGCACAAACTTCACATTTCAGTTTTGATTACTTTTCAATTACCTGTGCAGCCCTAGTCTGGAATTTAGTGCCAAAACCTTTCATTACCTAGTAATTTTTGTTCTTAATCTTAGGATAGCAGCTTTAGTCCTTAAACCTAGCCATTTCAAAATTAAACTCTTTTTTTAATTGATCTATTCCTGTTTCACACAGCCCCATTTCACAAAAAAGATTTCAGATTGCATGCATTCCATTCTGATTCCAACTCAATTTGAAAGATCAGAAAACTGGGGAACATCAATCTTGGATATTTTAAATCCATATTAGAAAAAAATAATTTAATAATCAATTTTTGAGAGAGACCAACAACGTTTATCAAATGTCAGCAATGGGTTCCAGTCATGTGTTAGCAAATTGTTGAAAATGATGCTTGTCACATGTCACATTTTGTGAATTATCATCTGAATC
>JAOWBC010001255.1:6989386-7007875 GCA_028566105.1 Hypoplectrus providencianus | reverse complement strand
GAACCAGCGTCCACATCCCCCTCCTGCTTGGTTTCCTCACAACCCAGAGGTGATGAACTGGCATGGAAGACTGCCATTATTCTGTTATGTCATCATTTAGTCTCATCAATTAATCTGGTGACATAACATGCCCTCTATCTACAGTGCGAGCTCATTCTCAGAGTGCCCTTGCCCATATGTATCCCCTGCGACAAAAACCAAAGTGTTGCCAAGCCCTGATATTGCCACTTAGAAGGTCGTGCTAAACGAAGGGGCTCGTCCCAGCTGATGCTTTTCACATCTTACTACATAATGGCCATCCCCAATCCAAAAGACAACAGGTCTGCACCAGGGTTGCATCTTTACAAACTGCGGCCTGTTCCACATGCTGGAAAATGAGTTTTCAATGAGCAATTGTTATAAACTCAGCATGGAATGAGTAAAGAGGCTGAAATGATCAAATGGAAACAGCATGAAGAGATAACTTGGTGATAAGTTTGGGATTCAAGGTAAGTGACAGGGAGATGGATGGTTTGCAGTTCTGTTTAATACTCTGTGCATATGCAGGTGGAGCGTTTAAATAAGATCCAATGGCATTCGGAACCTGACTCAGCGTGTTGCCACATTTGCCAACACGCTGCGAAATCCAAAATCCCACCTCAGCCAAGCCACTACAAGGAAATAACACCAGAAATGATGTATATTATTTTGGTCGTGTTTGTCTTTGTGAGAAGTGAACACATCCCTAGCAAATCCACTTGCTGCATGACAAGCACACAATGAATAAAACAGCATGAAGCCTGAAACAAATTGGAAAAAAGACCAGAATCATAATTTGATGATGAAAAGCATTAAGGCCTGAATACACTGGTGATGGTAAATACAAAATCCTCTTTGCTTCATGAATATTTACTGTCAGGACTATAAATTTAGAAAATGAGTCCCTGTTGTCCCTTATGCACAAACATATGTCATTGTAAACATCGCTAAATTATTTGAAATAATACAATAGTATACGGTGAAAGCAGTTGTGAAACTTTAAGATGCAAAATATTGTGCTTTTAAGAGAGTTATTCATTGAAAGATTTTGAACTGGTAAAATGGTTCATGCTGGCCTTAATGGGCAGAAGTAACAGATGGCACATGGAGAACAGATTTGCAGAGCAGACGGATATTCATAGGTAAGATGGTTCAGCTTTTGTTTATCACTGTTCTGCTGGACCGTCGGGCTGCTGTGTTACAACCATTTCATTTTTTAAACTTTCCTACAACCACAAAAGCCATTTTGTTCCTACCCTCAAATTTACGACCAATACCAGCGTTTTCAAAATTAGCTCTGGTACCACTGACAGGAGATCCTCATCCCCTAATAAATTATCATTATCATCATCCCCTATTAAAGGTTGGGTTATTGGATAGAACAATAATAAATAACGTAAATGAACATAGATGAGACATTGATAAGCACTGGCAAATCATGGACCTGAAGATACTTAAATAGATGCAATATATAGCGCTTTTTCTAGTCTTTGCGGCCACTCACAAACACATTCATACTGGTGGCTACCCAAAATGGTGCCACTTGCCGCCAACATGAATTCATTACCTAACTTTGAATAATAACGCTGACTCTTGGTTCCACATGGTACACGAACACCAGACTCCTGGGTCAAAGTTCTATTTGGTTGGCCCATCCACCACTGCTGCCATCCCCCATTAGGGGACCTTGTCGTTCTTTATACTCTGTCGCCTATCTTCTGCATCTGTTTTTACACTTTGTAACGTCATCTTTATATTTACTACAGCATCTAGAGGGCGCTACTAAACTGCTCAAAAACAAACAGCATCGGTGGACATGTGAGGTTATCTACTGAATGGTTTCCTTTATGATATATTTAAATATTTAATATATAATATATTATATGTCATGATTGCACATTTGATGTGGCAATACAATTATGAGAGTGAGATGATATATCTGCCCCACGGATTGTAGCAAAGTATGGTACTTGAGAAAAAAATAAACACATCTCCTCAAGTAAAACTACTCTTTTTTTCCAATATACTAAAAATTACAAGAAATTGGGACTTTCTTACAATGACTAGAGCAAATTCCATTCCATGTTTTGAAAGAACCGTACAGGGCAAAATCTACTTCAATAGCATGTACAGTTCAGGCTTTCACCATTTCTCAAAAGCAAAAATTCAAATTCCTTATTCCTCTCAAGCATAACAGAGGCATACTCCTACTCTTTTCTAATATTAGTTTGAACTCTGACCCATTGTCCAGCTCCCAGGGGGCCATTGGCCAGGTGTTGCATGGGGTTACTGGGTCAACTTGATGCTGGGGGCCACAGCACTGAGTGGGAACCAAGACAGAAATAGGTCAATGGTGAAAGTGGATGGCAAATTGAAAATGACACTGAACCTCCAGTAAAGCAGCAGAACATGGATGCACTGTATAATTTATGGAGTGTCTCGAGTAGCCATTTCAAACATTTGTACAAAGGTGACATATAAATGCACGTCTCGATAAACAGAAAGTGGCATTTTTTATTTACTCAGCTGTTGTCTAGAATATAAATGGAGTTCGAGAGTTCATGAGTCCCAGCCACAGCAGGAGCTGAACTCTTACTGAAGTGCACGACGTAGGAAGGTAACATCGAAGGCAACATCTTCATTGGTCCAGCTTGAAACATGTGTAGAGCAGTGGTTCCCAACCTATTTTGAAATATATATCCCAAAAACCTCATGAGATAAACTAAAATACAATACTGCAACAGACTCAAAAAGTCTTTCTGCCCCCTGGCCATCAGACTGTACAACAGATCTTAGTCAGGACAGGAAGGACAGGAAACAAAAGACATTTGTCATTCCCTGATTTGCATAATTTTCAATTTCTTCATGTTCATTTTGTCCCTGTATATGCTTCATTTGTCTGCACCTTATTTTTTTTCCTGCAAATTTTTACTTTCAATTTTATGCCTGTTTTATTTTCTACTGTAATTTTAATTTCAATGTTCGTCAAGGGTATGTTCAAGTCTGCGATTGTATGCTGCTGCTGTATGCTTGAATTTCCTTCAGGTTAAATAAAGTATCTATCCATCCATCCATCTGTTGTATTCACTAACTGAATGATAAATGACTCATCGTGGGTTCACGGCTGTTGCTAGCTTCACCGGAAACTGAAGGTGAAGCTTTAGTTCCACTGGCATAGTTGCTGCCTTGCTCACATTTCTTTATAGACTGTGTACACGTAAAATGTATCTGCTGATGTGCAAACTAGCTTTTACATCGTCTGAATTGCAGCACATGGTCTTAAGTTATTACAGTCAGGTTTCAGCTTTTCACTCACTTCATTTCAAAGGTAATTATTAGGGCCCAAGCAGTAAATGGTGCAAAGAAGAACAATTGTTATTTTAAGGTTTGTTATATGACTAAGGGTGTTATAATATGTTTATATTACTGGCACAAAAGGATACAAAGTAGTTATATACCAAATATTCACATTATAGACACTACCATTCACTATTCCTATAATACATTGAAAGGCAGCAAATGAACATGGCTAGCCTTATACTACGTTTTGACCTTGTCCGGTTTATAATCTGAGCAACTCTACAGTTCAGCCATGTTCACTATGGCAGCTTCAGAAATACATGTGACCCTTGATGTGAATCATTGCTGAAGTGGATCTTTCACAGGAAGGCACAGGGGAAAGAACATGAAAGTCCCCCGCCACTTCTCAAAGAACATGCCGCCATGCTAATCCATCCATTCATAATGAATACAACCCTGACATGGGTCGCTAACTTATGACAATGCTATTTCTCTTTTATTCTTCATCTCTCTCACTCAGTAACTCACATCCTATTTTGTCCTTTTTATTCTTGCCTTTGCCGCTCATTTCCGCTGCTTTCTCCCTATTAAAAAGTTCAGACAAATGCAGCTTCAAAACAGGAACATTACCAGGGTGAAAGGATCGCAAGTTTCCACCCACATTTTGCTTGAGAAAACTCAGTACACTCAGAAAATATTCTCAATTGTTTAATCATCCTTTGGATCAAGTCAGCCAAAAGCAGTTAAGCTGATGCGTTGCAGAGAGAACAAAAACAACATAAGCGCAATGGAAAAATAACGAATAGTGGCACAACAAAAGCTTTCATTATGGTTACTGATGTTACTCAGATAGGAACCCCACTATCAATATGTGTTTGAAGAAATCATATACTGCGTTTAGCATGTTTTAGTATTTGAACAATGGATGTTGAAACACGGCATGAGGTCAATGTATAGAGAGACGAGATAAAGGAAAAATGATACCCATTTGCAGTGTCTAATAAGCAGAGAGAGTCTGCACTTGGGTAGATGAGTGTTTAAGCATCGTAAAGTGTTTATCTTTTGTCTTCTAATCTCTGTTAAATCCTGATCTCTCTGAGAGGGAATTTAAGATGTGAATATTCATGTTACATGGGGATTATCGGGATGTCTAAACCAAGGGACACAACCAGAAGTGCATGTGCATCATTAAGTAAGAAGTACAGTGCAGGAAAAAAAGTGAAACATATTGCTGGTCAAATAATTGAAAGAACCACAGAATATGATTTTAGGAAGGTATTGTTCCCATTGTAAAATCCCATGTTTGAGTCCTTTAATGTGACTTATTCAGAGAATAACTCAATATGCAATACGCAGTTGAGGTACATTTACATCTTTTATCAAGGGTGTTAAATCGTGATGGCCAATATAAGATTGATGCATTATTTTTCTATATCCCTAGCCGCCTATATGACATTTTCTAATCAATAATGTATTGAAGGTGATAGTGACCTGATTGGCCCTCCTTTTTATTCAAATCAAGGCTTATATATCTAAGTGGGCCAACGAATACAACTCATTAGGCTTGATTTGGACGCAACACAGTAAGACAATTTGATAAAAAAAAACTTTTCGAAGCAGTGTGAGGCCCTGGTTCCAATAAAGAAGGGGCAAGAAATTTAAATGCTCCTTTTTCTTTATCTCCACTGCAAAACACAGCATTAAAATTGCAAATTTAATTCAAAACTGAAATCAAAACCCCAAAAGAGTAGTATTTTGCTTGGCTTGCCATCAGCTATGCACACAACTGAATTCTAAGCAGGGTGATTGGTCGCTCCTCAACAAAATGCACATTGGGAGTTTTAGTTAAGTTCAAAGGCCTTGCACTTTCAACTTTTTTCATCAATGCCCCACATTATATTACATAGCTACTTATCTTTTGCAGTGATTATTCAAAATAATCAAAAGTCAAAATGATCTAGATGCCCTTCTAAGCCCTGGAAGTTATCCAACTGTGTAACCTAAAATATAGTGAATGATCTGGCTTTTCACCGTTAGAGCCTAGGGCACCAAATCAAATCCTTTTGTAACTTAGCTGACATCTGAGGTTTAACTCTGATGTACAATACCAGAGAGGATAAAATATATTAAAAAAAATGAATAAATTAACACATAGCCCACTGAGAATTTTCTGATTTTGATTCCAGATAAAGAGGTCCCCACGCAGTCAGAAGCTGGGAAGTGATCAAATGTATGTGTGGGAATGTAATTTGGTATCATGTAAAATAGTGCAGCAACATGTAGGTAGAAGGTCATTAATTAAAACTGTTGCATGATATTCTCCATTTGGCACCCCACTTAAGAAGAAAAAGTGGAAAGATAAACTCAGAGACCTTGAGCAAATTACAGAGAGAAAGACATCATAAGAGAGACAGAGGGGGATGGTGCAAGTTTGATTAGACGAGCTCGGAGAGGGGCTCGTTCGGCGTGAGGGCCGTTAATTACCGCCACTGTTCAAAACAAGCGCTCCCTCCCGCTGGGTACTTCCCTTCCCAAAAGCCATCAGACACATGCTCTGTCACATGGCAGCCCCTTCATCAGGTTCTGGGGCTTGCGTTACGCATCTCATCCTCATCACCCCAGATTGGCGAGGATCACCCTCTCACCCTGTAATTAGCACTCATTGTCCAGTCGCCACAATCAAAGCGCTGCACTCGCTGTTCTAGGAGCCTACTCATTTTCTTAATACTCCTGCTAAGATTGCTGTGTATAGTACAGGAAAGCCTTTGTCATTTATCTTATTTTTAAGAACACATGGTTGCTTTCAGTTTCTCTGGACCTTGATGGAGCCATCTGATTCTGACTGTTGTTGCATTGAGAGAAAACGTCCACTTGAATCATTCTGTGTTTTCATTGCTTTCTTAGGGTTAGGCTTAGGGTTTCTTTGACATGTTTTCTGACCTCAGGTCAAATAAGAATGCCAGCTCCATCATAAAGGATTCAATTTCAGAAAAAAAGATGCTGAAACTATCATGTTCTATTATGTTCAAATCCTTATTTGACCTCCTGTGGCATTATCAGTGAAATTGCCAAAGGAGGTGTCACATGAGCTTAAGTACGTCTTGTTTAACTCGTTCATATCACCTGTCCAGTTCAATCCAAATCAATCTGTGATTGCTGTCATCGGACTTCTCTGGAATGCACACTTATTTGATTGGATGTCTATAAGCCAATCACAGTGTTCCACATCATCAAATGTGGACTGCAGGATAACCACAGCCACTTTTTCAGCAGTTATGGCTGACTATGAGGCAGGGAGGAAGTGCAAGGTACATTTTATCCTATTAATCAAAAAGTGAATAAACTTGTGTTTTTGATTTAAAGTTTTATTGTTGAGTGATCACACTTTCAGAATTTTTTTTTTTTTAAAAGTATTTCTTTAATGATTTGTGAGTGCATTTAGAATAGAAATGATTACTTCTGTGTTTTAAACAACTGGATTGGGAACAGGTAAAATAAATGCAAAATGGCTGTTTTGTGATTTATCATTTGTATTTTTCTTCACTTTTATGATCATGCCTTGGCTACCACCTGTCATATACACAATACAAAAGAAACACCAGATTACAGCTGGCTTCTCTCATCCCTTACATCATCCATATAATCATCTCCCATCAGGGGAAAGGCTCAGGTCAAACACGGTGAAGAACCACTGACTCGTATCTTTTCTTCTCTGCATTGGTCGCTACCCTCAAAGGGTGAATATCAAGACCACCACATGCATCCCCTCTATGCCCTCACCGGACGTTTTAAGATATAAATACTTTAACACTGCAAGCACAAGTCAACAGTTAAACACAGCCTAATATGATTGTGAATATTTATTATAAGACAATAGAATCTTTAACAGAGTTAGTGTGAGATCTTTGGTGGGGCGAGGCAATGGTTGTAAAGGTCCCTGCTTTGAATGGCATCAAAGCCATAACAAATGAAAAGCAGCTGCGCTAAAAAAATATGTGATTCTATGATAGAAAGTCAAAGTTAAAAGGCATTTCCATGTAAGAAATAAAATATCTACAGCTCCAAGGCAGCCTTTATGAAAGAAACATTTGATTGCCAAGCCTCATGTTCTGGCATGCACTGCTAACATAGCCTGATTCCAGACCTCTGTGTTACTACATATCGCTCAGGGCTCTCCTCCTCATGAATATGACCCCATGTGTCATTTGTTCATTGGCATATTATGACCCATATTTACTTGTCTAGATAGCATCAGACTCAGCAAGGCAGTGACTTTAAAAGTTTGAAAGCAACAGGGGAAGTGAGTGTAAGAAGTATAAAGAAAGACAAGGGCCAATTAGGGAGGGTGTCAGTTACTTATATTTGCCACCTCCACGATATTGCACTCTTGGTTCAATGAAATAGGGAGAAACATGTTCTAAACACATGTACGTATCTGTCAGAATGCAAACATCAGGAAATGTTCCCATCTCCACATGAATCAATCTGATGGGACATTTACCTGGTATACAAGAACCATCAAATGAAGTAATACTGATGCAAATACTTCGGTCTTGGAGAAAAGATAAATGGCAGCAGAGCCGTTTCATATCTGTGCCAGGGAGGCATGGCAGCCATCTTCTTTGGGACAGTCCATTTTAATGCAGTACTCTAATTGATCAGCATTCATCCCTCATCCACACTGGATTTACGGAGACACAGCCCACGGCTGCCATAGGGCTGCCAGACCTAAAGAGAAATGGCCGGAGGAGCTGTGCCATCCACCATCCACACCGGGAGGTTCCAGACACCGTCGCCACACAGCCTGTTTACTAATCAAGATTTACGCCATTTGTTTGTATATATCAATAAATCACTTCTGAGTGCATGTGGATGACCGTGAATCTAAAACAGGAGTGGATCTCTAATTGCCTCCCCCAGGGCTGAAGAAAATACATACCATGTTATTACCTCCCAGGGCTTAATATTATACTACTGGGAGCAAATGTTTTGTTTTTAATTGCTGTATAACCATGGCTTCTGGGGAGATTTTCATTTTTAGGCAGTCTTCATAGCAAGGAACGATCGTCCCGAGTGCCAGAGGCAAGGCTGTGTATTCATCAACCACGCATTCAACTTCATGTTTGATGTCAATGTTTTGAAAAAGCTCATTTCTTCCAAGTCCTTGGTGAGAGAAAGGAGGTGTTTTCCAACTCAGGGATGAAATGATCCAACAGCTAAACTAAATGTCCCTCTAAAGACAGATTTGCAAAACTATAATTCTGTCCTCAGATGAGGGTGAAATGTCGCATCCCCTGAGGCCAAGCCAGCAGCTTTCTAGGATGGGTGGAAGGGAATATTCTATGTGTCTAATGGAGAAAGAGATATCCTCCCAAGGTCACAAAGTGAGACCATGATATCTGTAATAGACAGAAGGACCCTTAGAGGAGAGGAGGAGGTGGAGGAGCAGAGGAGATGGTTTAAGTTCCTGTCCTTGGGGAAATCTCCATCCATCTGGGGAGTCGCTGAGAGTGCAGCCAATTCACATGCTCTAACAGGCCCTTAATTTGGGGAAACATATGTCACCGCTTAGGCCTTTTGGAATCTGTTCACATGGCATAAATTGCTTGTATTTACACCCTATAATTGCCTGTGACACAAAGAACTATTGAGTTTTGCACATGACAATATTCTGTTTTAAAAATAATTTAAACCATTTTCTGAGTATATTTAATCAAAGATAAAGAATGTCTCCTGTATAACATATTAGGATAGTGGAAATTAAATGAATATAACATTACTTAGTAAAATCCCCATCCATGAATTAGACCTCGAGGCTAAACTATAGGATTTGTGGTGTTGGAAGAACTTAATGCAGAAAAGGGTTTATTCCAAGTAAAAGTTCTGCATTAAAATGTACTTCTAATGTGCTTTATCAATGCTGAGAGGCAGGAAGTTTCAAGGAGTTTTTACCCAATTTTACTCACTATGGTCTAGATTCTCACTGCAATATAAGTCTCACACCTCTATGGAAACAGCACAACTATGGCAACAAGCAGGAAGTCTAAAAAAGGCCTTTGTGCATTATAACATAGTACTGATGCTATTAATCATGAAAATGAAAAAAAAAAGTTGAATTTTCAGAAATGTATGACAAAAACAACTTTAAATATATATATATATATATATATATATTGTTTCCAATTAATATACAAGTATTACCAATATGGTGGAACAATTGGCCTCCACATGATATACTGAACTATTTACATGATTTTAACCACTACTTTCATCCTTTCTTGGCCTCTCCTCTCTTCTCTGTGAGTAAGCAGTCTGCAGTTTGATACAATTAATTTTTTGCAACTCTTAGTCACAGCATAGTTCTTTGCGGCTTCCCAGTTGCATTTTTCACCAAAAAATTATATTTTTTTTTTTTTTTTTTTTTTTTACAGGATCTGGTTAATGGAAACAATTAATTTTGAAATTTAGAATGAATCAATTTGAAAGAATTTGCTATTTTAAGCTTTGATTGAATGGAAGCACTCAATGAGAAACTCTGGTGGTTTCTGTAATTTTGCCCTGTGTTTCTGGTCTTCATTTTCCTCCTCTTTCAGCATTCTGTGGCTGTAATTTCCCCTTCCTATAGCTTTCATAGTTGCAACCAATATTCACTTTCTTTTTTCTAGTTCTGTTTCAATGGACACCACCTACTGAGAGGAATCTTTGTCTCTCTTACAGCTAAGTGTTTAACTACCACCACCTGCAGGTTTCTAATTATGGCAGATTTAAATACCAACATGTATGGAGTCTTTATCCTTTATACTCTTTAGATTAGTTAAGTTTCTTGTACAACAGCTTGTGTTTGTGTCTTTTTCTTGTAGATATTTTTTCAACATAAGTTTATATTGATCAAATCAAAGCTATTAGGACTACTGACTGGATTTTTTTGAGCAGGCTAGAGGTGATTTTATTTTTTAAAGTGGCATCAATAGCACTGCAAGCCATTTTAGAAGGATGCAGATTTAGTCAAGAAATCTTAATCTGCAAAGAAACTTGGATCTACATATGTCAGATACATTTAATAGAGCACACAGTACAATAATTCTCTTGTAAAAGGAAAGCATAAAAAGTAAAGTAGAATTAACATGCTCACATAAAGTGCAGGCATCTTACAGACCTCACTATAAAAACCAGAACATGAAGGACTGTGTGGTTGCTTGTGGAAGTTAGGGTTCCCTTCAAGGGTACAAAAATATTATCCCCAATATAAGTCCACCCTCTTTGAATAAACATATTTTCCAGAGGTTTCGGCACAGTCAACACCCATCCAAGCTCCGTCTGCTGCTAACTGGCCTGGAAAGCGGTAACATCTTCACACTGATTATCCACAACCAGTCACTGCGGTGATGCTGTCACAGTGTTAAGTTTAGAGTTTACTCTTCACAGTCGCTCCGAGTCTCAACTCTATCCTGCTGCAACACACCACGGCGGGCAAGAGAAGTTTTCTTCTACAGTGGCAGCCCCAGAGGGAGCGCAGAAAAATGTGGAGTGGGCTCTTTCAGTAATTTCAGTCCCAGCCCCCACCATGCGTATCAGAGCCTGAGGAGATATGGTCCGAATTGTGAATCCACCCACACTGCATGTCACTCTCTATAACACAGCAACTGTGAGCATGCTATCTGCGCCTACCACACATGCATGTGCGCACACCTACACGTATTCTTGCAGGAAAAAAACATGTTGAACGCGTACAGCACAACAGCGATATGGAAAACTTCACATAAAAAGATGGAGTCGATTACGGAATCAATGTGCTGTGGATAACAACAGTTATTAGGTATTCCTGCATCCCCTTTGCACTTATTTCAGAGTGCCTTCAGTCACGCTCCTGCTGTAATTATCTGTAATCTCGTCTCGATGTTGCATCTAAGGTTCGAGTATGAGTGGGAGCTTGGCATGTTGGCACGCTCTTTGTCTGCCTCCTGATAGAACACTTTCCACTCGGCTGAATTACCCACTCCATGATGACTCGAAGCAGCAGAGCAAAAAATGATGCTCTCCGGACTCCTGTGTATTCAGATTCTTTCCAATGGATTCCTTAGGCCCCCCTGATGCCGAAGACCCAAGCGGCGGCAGGAATGTATCCTGTTCTGGATCAATGGCTGTGATATCCAACTGATAGGAAAATATAAACTACAGCTAGATTTGCTTCATGGAGATCTGTGTGTTTGACACCTTTAAGTGTGTGTATCTCCCATGTGCCACAGACACACACATATCTCATTTGACTGAGGTCCTGAATTGTGTATTTGGCACCGTTTCATCCTCATTTAGTCTCTCCTCTGAACATGTTTGTGGATGCGTTGCAGTAATTCAGTTCATTCGAGGATATTACCATCACTGGAAAGAATGAAATTACACATTAACTGTACTGAGAAATTAAATTGCTCCATCACCACGTGGAATAACGGGAAAGATTTTAATTTAGATTATTTCATATTTCCTTGCACAACTAGGTTGCAGCGCATGAACAAACTTACATAATCATTTATTTAAAGAGTCCTCGCCTGTCGTGTCGTGCCTCTCCCTTCTATGTGTCATTGATTGGTATGACCCATCACCTGTCTCCCCTCCTATCAGCACATTAATGCTCCGGGTGCCCATCACTCGCTGAGCAGGCGGGGGGAGGTGACCGCACTTCCTCTGACCTTTGAACTTGTGTTGACAACTCAGTCGCCTCAAGATGCAGGGGAGACTCATGCGTGTCTCTGTTGGCGTGCCGATGACATGAGAAGTAATATCACAGGAATATATTGGAAGGCTTCTCCCGGTCCTGTATTGACATTCTATCCACTGGAAAATCAGACACGGCGGACAGTATGCAAAATATGCCAGTATTGTTCTGCCCCGATACATTTTACATGTGGATAGACATACAGCACTAAGGCATGTTAGGATGACATTTAATAATCCCAATCATTCTGCACACTCTAACCTCCCTCCAGCAATAGATGTGAAATCTATAGGATGAATTCGCTGCGGTGAATCAAGGGAATTGGTATTGTATGTGTTTGAATGTCAGCGGCAACATTTGTCACATCGTCCCCTCTCTCTTTCTCCTTTCCTGTCACTCATGTCACAGGCAGCAAAGCATGAAGATCTTAAAATATAACAGCCCAGAGATAGTGGATGGTAAATTCCACAGCTGGGGCCCCACTGGCCAAGGACGGAATCCCACCAGAACTTTCTTCTCCTGTGTGACTTCTGTGTCTATCTAGCCCCTAACACACAATAACGACATTGTATCATCTATAATTTTTCATTTTTAATAGCGTAAAATCTTAATTTAGGTCGGCCAACAGTAACAAGGTTCATTCTGTTGGAAGCATGAATGTGCAACAGAAAAGTTAATAGCAATATATCTTTTTGATTTCATGTGAAAAATGTGGGCAGATAAACAGGCACTACAAGAAAGGTCTAAAGGCAAGATGAAAAAGAAAAACACTCTGCAGTGAATTTACAAAAGGTTTGCGAGGCTTTTGCAACTGCTAAATGTGCAAATAAGGCAAAAGCAAACCATGTAATTGTCAAAGCACCTGCAAAGGGTAAATTGCAGCCCTTACTACACTGACAAGCAAATTGTTTCTTGGTGCTCTGTTTCTTTTTTCACCTATATAAATGAAGTACTAAGCACAAATTTGGTGCAAAAACCGCCCCTTTCTATGCAAATGAGCCTCATTGAAAAAGAAGTCCAATTCAGAAACACCGATGCTAATAGCCACACATAGTTAAAGTGAAGTTGTTCCTGTAGAAACTGTTTGCATTTTGACAATCATGCCCACTTCACCACCTATTAGACATGATGGCAAAAAAAATACAATTTTAAGGACTTCGTCTGGCAAGGTCCTCCACAGGTCCCAGAGCAGTCACGTTCACCTTCACATCACCTGCAGCTCCCTCGGCTAAATCCATGTGCATGTGTGGCCTGCACACTGTGTGAGGTTCTGCCGTTTTCACAGCACATTCTAGCAGAGGAAGACTGACAGGCAGGTAATCCAGCTGCATGGGGTGGGGCACCAGTGAGCAGAAGGTTTTAGAGGTTGCATCAGCCTATATGTCACTGCATTGCATCTTTATAATTTTAAGGCCAAAGTAAAAGGCAATTCATCAAGTTCTCCTTGTATTAAGTCATGTTGAGGGATAAATTATATTTTCTCCACTGGAGGGGAACCCTATAGGTTCTTTTATTATGTTTAATTTCTTGTCGGTACATTGAAAAAGGGTATGTGGTGTTTTTTGGGGTGAGTCACCCCTGCTTAGTAGCTCCTTGGGGATTTGACTGTGCTGCACGTCTTTCCATGTCACTGTTGCTTCCATTCAATCTTAACCTGCTCTGTTTTTTTTTAAAAAAAAAAAAAAGATACATAGAGCACATTTTTTTCTCTTTTTCTTTTTTCTTCTTTAAGAAATACAAGTTAATGTCAGTAACAGTTATTTCCTGCATGCACATAATTTATTTTTCATGCATCTGGTCCTACAGAAAACATCGAATTTCACATCCATCCATGGAGACCAAAGGGTTGGATTCACAAATGGACAGACAGTCATGACCAGCTGGGCAAAAAATGAAAAATGTTACACTCTCTCTTTAGTAAAAATGATAAAATGAGATGAAATCGGATGCCACCCTGTGACCACTGCATCCTGAGGCACAGAGCCGCTCACATTTGCCTCTACCTAAACATTCCCTCCCAGGGATGGCTATGACTAAATCTCCTTAAATGCAGGGATGGGCTGCAGAAGCAAACAATCTTTACTAGCCGGATTATCTCTCATGTAGCAGCCTGCTCCACAAATGCTTTTCTATCTGGTAAACCATGTAGCTCTAAATTCAATTAGGGCCACATAAACATTTTCATGTGTGGCAAGTGAGCTGTGAAAGGGCAGCAAACAGGCTCAGGCTGCAGCTGGGAGAGGCGAGCAGGGCCTGATCTACTTCTGAGGAACAGAGGAGGGAACAGATTTGAGATGCTGCAGGAGATGCGCTGTAATATTTAGCATGCACCGAACTAGCTGCTTTGTGAGAGTCCAAGAGAGCGGCCGTGTCTTTTTATCACTCGGCGTGTGGCTGCTGCCATCATGTTTCCATCCATCCATCTCAGGCTGTATTCCTCCTGCCTTCTTTCATCACACACACACAGACAGTCAAAGAGTAAACAGCATTTCTTTTAATTTCTGACACAATCACGGAATCTTTTTATCTGCAACACAGCACGAAATTTGTCTTTGCATGACTTGTCCAGTTGCATCCTCCCAGCTACACTCTCCATATAAAACATGCAGCATATTAATCATTTAGCATCTATGTGCATTGAAGCCGTACAGTGGCCACAGCTCTAAAGTAAGGGTAATGAATAATCAGTGATCTCTCTCTTTCGCTCCACTTCTCCCTCTGTCCCCCTGTCCTGTAGCTCATATTACACTTCATTATTCTTTAGGCTACCCACTCCCTCTAGTGATGGACAAAGGCACTGCCTAAGGAGCAGCCGGCAGGCAGGCAGGCGGCAAATGTGCGACCACAGGAATGACAGGAAGAGTCAGCCTCCTTCGCTGCAGGCTGGATGCCTTGCCAAGCTGCCGGTGGGAAACACAGCGGTGCACTGAGAGGAACAGTTGTTTGACGAGAACACACAAAACAGTCACTTCCGCATAAAAATGACCGGCTGAGTACTAAGTGTTATGCTCTCTTTCAGGAAACACGGTGGGCTTTAAGTGCTACGAGGCAGAAAAAATGAAAAAAAAGCAAATCCAGCAGGAACAAACAGAGGACAAATACACACACAGATGCACACAAACACTCTTGATTAAACTGCTCTCCGCTGTGAAAAAACATGTTCATTTGTATTTAAGTGGCGCAACGTGATAATTACCTGGGCTGGGTTCCTTCAGAGCTGCATGCGACTCTGTGGGTTCCCAACAAGCCCTAGTTTTCCTCGGCCCCCTCTCCCCTCATCTATCTCACTGGCCCGCATGATGTAGCGGTGCCTTCACTGGTGGCCCTACCTCTGCAAATGTTAATAATCATACACAGCCTCCACTTTGCTATCAGCATTCCAGGCACTTATCAGTGTGATATCGTCTTTGAATGATAAACGCTGTGAGCACGAAAACAACCAGGTCAGTTGCTTTAATAACCCATAAGTTATTATGACAGATTCTGAAGTCGTGTTGAGAACACATGCACACAATTAGCCCGCTAAGAATGAAGCTGAGTTTATAGAAATACAAAGAGTATTCTAGCTCATTCCAGAGCGACATACAAAGAACAAATAGCAAGTAAAAATTCAACTCGCTGAACTGCATAGAATTCCTAAAATGAAGCTGCGACAAAGGACTCTCCCCGCAACAAATCATTGCTTCAATTTGAGTGGTCTCATTTAAATTTCATTATGTCTTTACACTGATGTTTACGATCAGATAGAGACTGGAATGAGATCTATCCCCTTCAAGATAATTGATACCGCCAGAGTCTGGGCAGACCACACGGTGAAAATGGGGCATTATTCATAATTCATAAAATTTTATATAACTGACTTACTTTTGAAAATTACACAATAACATATTCATTGTTAAAGGGAGAGGCATGGTCAGCCCCGACTGCTCAGACATTGTTATATGGAAGGCCCAGACAGGATGAAGTGCCCCCCCTGGTGTTTTGTCTGAGACACATTATGTCGTAGATTGCCACTGTGTCCGTTCAGTAGTAGATTCAGGTGTTTTCTGAATAAAGCTGATGCCACTAATGTTGGCATTTTACAGGTTTCATCTGTTTTCTCTGTCGTAATTCTGCACATCTCCCAGATGAAAAGGTCAAGCCTAAGCTAATGCTCCTGCTATCATACTGTGACAGCTCTGGGATAATGTGTGATAATTAAAAGGGCTTTGGCATATGGTTACTATTGCTTACATGCTGTGTGAGTCAATGGGAGCCAATTGTGCCTTGTGGGGGGAAAAATAGAGAAAAAAGGAATGGCGATGTGGATGGAAACACCAGGAAAATGTAACAAGATTCAGGGTTAGGTTAGCAAACGGCAATAACAGCTAATAGAACCAAACGGCTAGCTACAGATAGTTAGCATAATAGCATGCTTATGCATCCAGAGAACACAGCATTCTCACCATTTGATGGGATCAAAATGTTTAAATTTCTCCAAAATACATATGTTGCCAACTAGTTAACTTTCTTTCAAAGCTAGAATATGTCTTTGTCATTTTAATTTTTGATAGAAATGGCCGTCATCAAAGATTGATTTTTAGTGAGTTTCAAATCAGAGCAATGAACTAAAAGAGGCTAAAAAGCTAAAAGGGAGTTAAATGTTAGCTTATTTACCCTGCCAGCCCGATGGCTAGCCTCTGTCCTATGCTGGTAAATAGGGCTAAAGGACTAAATTTAGGGGAAAAAAAGGAAAAATATCCACAACCTTTGTTCTATTTCATGTAAAACCCTAATACAACAGTCATAAACATGTCTGGGGTTTTTTCTCGCCCCAATGTGAAAACAAAGACTTTTTTTGGGTTTTTTTTTTTTTTTCATGTAATATCTGTAGCTCATGGTTTCCCCCCATGTAACTAGTTCACTTCCAGCTTTCCAAGTATATTTATTTACTTTTTAAATTTAGCAGGAATGTTTTGCTGTAAACCTAGGTCAGTAGTTTTGTTGCAGTTTTTTCAAACATGCGTGTATGTATAATCACGTGTGTGCTATATTTAGAACACTCCGCTGTTTATGTAATTGTCATAATGTGTGAAAATGACCTGCCACCAGCATGAAATTAGGTGTTGCAATGTCGTGGTCATATCACATAATTTTTGTGAGATTTGGCTGATCCAACAGCTGGCTACAAAATTGACATTTGACGCACTGAACCATGACAAATCCCATTTGGAACATTATTCTAAGTCAGGTTTGTATAGATTCGAAGAAACATTGTGTTTTGCTAAAATTTTACATGCAATTCTTTTTTTGCCCTCCAAAGCATACGAGCACATATGTTACGTTTTTCCTACCTTCAAATATAACCAACAGGAGTATTTATATAAACATATAAAGGCGTTTCAAACTGCTGTTGTTTATTGAGGACGGTCTGAATATGTGCATAAATCTTTGATATTCAACTTGTTATGAATTCATAGTTATAAAATACTTGCATGCTCCTCTGATTTATGCTCAGGCACAGAGAACACTTCCACCAAAGGAACTTAATTAATTTTTAATTGATTAATTTTCAGATGGAGGCACAAATGGGTTAATGTACCAAACCTTGATAAATGCATGCTATCTTTATACCACAAGAAGATAACAGCATCCAAAAAATTCTTGCTGTGGCTGAACTGGTACCTGCCTTATTTTCACTGTGGCCTGAAGGCATATGACACACCAAGAAAGATACTGAGCGCCATTGATTGTAAAGGCCCACTATCACTCTCTCTATGACAGGACTGGGGCAGCAGTGTGGCTACCTTCACCTGAGAATTATCTGGATTTAGAAGGTTTCGGCTTCTACTTTGGGCGAGATATACAGGTTGGAAATCACTAAATGCACTTTTGATCAACAAATGACACTGCAAAAGAAGTGAATATTCAAGAGGCCTCATTACAACCACTCCAAAAAAAGGTGATAAAGTGTTACATTAAAAAAGAACAAGCCCTCGTTGATGCTGCCTTTTATGTGCTGCTCTCAGCACGACGAGCCACACTGCAGAAAATCACTGTGCTGTTGACGCAGGCAAAAAGAGGCTCACAAGCTGGAGCACGTAAAAAGTGTCAGACTAAGGGTATTTATTTAGTTACACGCCTGTTACCACTCATTACTCAATATTACAGCTTGTATTCAGTACAACCTTAACTCAAGACTCCATGAAAAGAATGCGGGAACAAAGAGAGGAAGTGGGAAAACGAGCAGCGGGGGTCGAAGCGGGGCCACATGGGGATGGCTTTATTACAGCAGCAAGAAAAAGACCGATTATTTAGCTGTCGAGGTTAATGTAAAGTAGAGGAGACATTAGCACTTTCTTTTTCATTATGGGCTGGCTGTTTATGATTATATATTCATCTGCAGCCTGTTTTTGCTGTGTGAGTGTTGCATTTCCACTTATATTTAGTTAATGTGTACAAATTACCCATTGCGGAAA
>JAOWBC010001255.1:6952651-6979199 GCA_028566105.1 Hypoplectrus providencianus | reverse complement strand
CTGCACTATAAATGACCCCCACTGGAATAGGCCCAGTGTTGTTTATGTGCAGTGGGAAAGGTCGTAACCACAAACCAGCAGGGAGCTTCTGCTGGTCTGACGTCTCTAACCACACAACCAATACTGTCATTTTTCTGGTGAGGAGAGTCTCTGTTGTAAAGTCTGATGAAAAATGAAATAGCCCACAAAGTGCCAGCCAACGTTAAGGTGGCTGAATCGAAGAGGTCATCCATCCAACCAGCTAGTCGCTCCCTCAGCCAGCCACTCACTCTTACTCTAACTTAACTACAGCTGCAGTTAAGTTAGAGGACTTCAAGCTCAATCTCCCTGCTCTACCACTCCATTCATCACCAGAACAAGCCCCAGCAGCAGATGAAGATTAAGTAGCAGATCTCCTCTCTTGAGGATGCTCTCGAGGCCAGGCCTGATATCCCTTATTTTGCCACGAAAGAAGAAAAGACTTTGAAACAGAGGCCACAGTCTTCAAGATAATTATTAAAGATTTAAAGCTGAGGGGCAGCGGCACAAAATAACCTCCTTACCCTCTCCATCCAGCGCACACTCATGCAGTCACACATACACGGATATATGCGCACACACAAACATGTTCCCCTCGCAGCGCCTCAGTCTTCACTGCAGGATAAAAAACAAGTTCATGCACCATGTCATAATCAGCTCAGACAAGACTGAATATGTGGGATTTTTTTTTTCAGATGGAATAAAGCGAGAGGAACAGCCACAACAACAAATTAAGCTTGTGAAACCACAAAGAAGAGCCCATCGGCTCCCTGTGAGCTTACATGGTTGTGTAAATGACTTTGATTCATTTTGTCTCATTATTCTCTTCCTATGAGGGCCCTCTTGTGTAAGAGGGGCAGGGTTTTCATCCATTTTGCATGCAGAATGGGCTTGAATGTGGTCAGTGTCATTTTAGAGACGAGTAAGTGCTACTATTTACTGCTGCTGTATGGATTTACACGTCATGGCAGCAGGTTGCTGCTGACTCCGACCTGAACAGTTATGTTATGACACACAAAGGACTCCAGGTTGTCTTTTTGCACTCAGACAGCATAGGAAGCTCTTCAGACTCAGACAGATTGGGCATCGAGTATGCTTTTTTTTTTAAATGCAGCTCTGCCATAAAATTGGACAAATTAATTATTCAAAACATGGTAGAAGATAAACACAAGTGGTTGGAAAAACATTAAATTATATTTCCCTCTCATTTCTATATCTTATGTCTGTGCTTGCATGATCCTCCAGCTCAGTACACCATTTAAACCCTTAGTCCATGTCATTAGGCAGCATTGTTTCAAGGAGGCACACCTCCTGTTCAAGATTAATGCTGAGGGGGGTAGGACCAATCCTTCGAATCCTCACATACCAGTCTGTATTTCAGTGCTAATGCTTTATTATTATTAATAATAAAGGCTGTATGAAAGCATCCTGTTGTGTTTTTTTTAAAATAATAAATAGGTCCTAAACCGTTAATAAAGCAAAATGAATAGATTCCTTATTGGGGGTATAGGCTGTCATACAGATGAGAAATGCCTAATCTAAAGAATTTAAGGGCTTATTGGAGATTGAGCAATAATTTATGACTCCCTCCTTCCCCAATCAATTAGTTTGGATGAAAAACCTCGCATCATTAGGGAGGAATGAATCATGCATTAGCATATCTCAAATTCGGCGCAAATAAATCATAACAAAATCCCACTAATGTTATAAATCCCAGACATCAGAGTCAAAACGCACGGCTCTGCAGACTGTGCACGGATAGAGACACGTGTAGGAGTGAGGATAATGTGATAAAACAACAAAACAAAGGCCATAACAGAGAGAGGGTTCCGTGCGTAATTGCTGGCAGAGTCAAAGGTCGCGACCGATTACAATTCACAGTCGCTGCACAAGTCTGGCATTTAGGGAACAGTGTGCGTTGGTGCGCATCTGTAGCTTCCAGTGCACCTGTTAACAGGGAAGCACAACTCAGCGGCACGACACAGCACAAAGTCTCCGCGCGGTGCGTCACGGAGTTTGTTCACCCAGCTGCGCAAAACACTCCACTCCTCGCGTGGAATGTGGAGTTGTGGAAGCAACAGAGTGTGTGGATAGAGGCACAGCGACAAACAAATGATGGTTACTTACGCTGCTGTTCTGCCCTGACCAGTAAACCACCGCGTGGTTATGCGCAGAGTCCCCCGTCAGGGAGAAAGTGCTGCTGGTGAGTTTGGGCTCATCCTGCCGGTTATTCCCTCTCCCTTCATCCCGGTTCCATCTGAACTCGGATCTGCCCTGCTTGTGTCCGTCAAACAATGAACCCCGATCCTCCGGAGCGCTTGCGTCCATGCCGGTCCAGCCGCTCCGCCCGGTCTCACTGAACTCGGGAAACTCAGGACCGCTTCTCTTCGCTCTCCGGAGCGCGGCACCCTCACCTTCCCCGGGCTCCCCTGCCTCATCACTGCCTCGGTGACTTTCTCCGCTGGACCCCGGCGCATCTTCCTTAGCACTAACTCCATCTGGATCTTGAGGGAGCAGGGGGACATCTTCGATAGAAACGCCTGTCTCGTGGTCGTCGTCCACTCCAGTATTTTGGTCCCCGAGTTCCATAAACTCTACTCGGATGTTTTTAAGGGTGCCTGGCTCCTCTGGCGGGTCAGCGCGCATCCCCAGCTGTAATTCCTCCAGGTGAAGTTGAACTGGCGACGTGCAAGATGCGCAAGTTATCTCCGCCTTGGCATTTTGGAGGGTATGAGCGGCTATCATCACCCAGATACCCAGAGATAAGTGCAAGCCTGGGCACAAGCCAGCCCAAGTCTCCATCGCTGACAGAGATTTGGGGGTGAAGGACCGTTGGAGACCTTATCCGACACCTTAACTCCCTTCTCTCAGGTCGATATGGAATAACTGGCGCCTCGATTGTCCGTCTGGTATTTTGGGGGGAGAGAAAAGTGCTCTTCAGCGAAACTGTTCACGTCCAAGGATCTTTGGTCGGGAAAGCCACCACACAGGAGGGAGGAGCTGTATCGCAGCCAGCTGCCGAGTGTGCGCCCGGAAGAGACAGTTAGAGAGAGAGAGAGAGAGAGAGAGAGAGAGAGAGAGAGAGAGAGAGAGAGAGAGAGGAGCTGTCCGTGGTGCTGAGCCTCCCTCTGTTCTTGAGGTAGTTTAGATCTCAGCAACGCAACCTCGTCCCTGCCTGGCACATGTCAACATGTGATGAATGAATGAATAAAATCAAAAAAAGTATAAAAAAAGACAAATGTATTATACATTTTTTCTGACATATTCTCATCTTGTGTTTGATTTTTTTTCTGCTGTTTTATAATTTTACAAAATCACCCTGGATTGACACAATTAAAATTACACAATGCCTACCTAAATGATAACAGGCTATTAATAAAGAAGAGAATTGGATCAGACTTTTTGCCTATGAGTCTACTGTTTCTTGGAGGCAACAGATCAACTTTGTGTGGTATTCACATTTGAGAAGTATTTCCTGGACAATTCAGTTTGTTTGTTTTCCCCATTGCATTTACATTATGTGCAATCATGTTGAGAAAGGCTTCTGATGCTAAACTACAGTAAAAAATATGCTTACTCTCAAAAAGACATGCCAGGACCGCAGTGCCACCTGGGGCCAACATAGTTTCACTTAAGTGCTTAAATGGCTCAATAAGGTTCAGTTAAATAAAAACAGGAAAAAAAAAATGTGCACAACTCAAATGCAGTCAGAGAAAAGGGTTGAGCGCATCAGGGGGTTGATTGTGCTGGCATTTAGCCAAGGTTCTGAGTTGAAAATGAAACATTAAAGAATATAATAATTATGACTAATAATAGACCTAACAATTAAAATAAGTGCATTCAGGAGTTGCAGAGCAATGTTTGTGCATTCACTGATTTGCAGCCAGTAGCCTCCACTCATTGATTTTGTTACATTTGGCGCTTCTGTCATTGTGCCCACACGCAGCGCTCTCACTCTCACACCACACTCAAAATATGAAAGATGAGGCAGCTCCGTTGCTGCATGAAGACTGGGTCAGTCTGTGCGTAAAAAAAAAACAACAACAACAAAAAAAACAACAACAACAACAACCCAGTGCTGGTGCACGTGGAGCCCGGGGAGGGGGGGCACTCACTGATGGATTGGGAAGAATTGGCAGGGAGTTGCACCACTCCTCGGGGGAAATAAGGCAGCGCCTAGAGGCACATGAGAGAGAGGAAGAGACGGAGGGAGGGCTGGGATACTGTGCTGCCGCGCTCTGCGCATCAAGGACTCCGACTGCGGATGGCATGGTGATTTAAAAGCAGGAAATATGTGTGTGTGTGTGTGTGTGTGTGTGTGTGTGTGTGTGTGTGTGTGTGTGTGTGTGTGTGTGTGCGAGAATAGAGAGAGAGAATAAGAAAGAGGGTTTGTGTGAATGAGTAAGTGGCTATGTCTAAGTGCAGCGGGGTTATTCATCAGAGATGTAACATGTTGTGCCCTTGCCACTGCCCACAAATTGCCCATCAGGGAATACTCCAGGGACTGTGTCTGAATTTTAACAAATCTCCAATCATATCAGAGTGAAGCAGGGATTTCAGGGATTTGTGGATTTTCAAGACAGCTGCAAAGAAAACCAGAGAGACGTTCTTTGGTTGGAAGGAATCAGCACAATATGGTCAAAAATCTTCCCGCCAGAGGTCATTTTTATTTCATTTCAATAACCATTTATATAATATCATAGCAGTTTTCTGATATTTAAATAACTAGATACCTTATATGAAATAACCACGTGGTAATTATACTGTCCTCCTGAACTGAGCATTAATATGGTGTTATCTATATTTTGCTGCCATTTGCAGGGATCAGGCTGTAAAGTGGTGTCCAAATGGCATACATATTTCAGTAATATGGACACTGTTTTTGACAATGCAACAGACATTATATATATCTTTTTTTAAATGTTCTCATACTATATATTTACAGCAGCAGCTAGAGGTTTGTGGAGACTGAAAAACTGAGCTGACAGACAGTTAATGGCTAGTTAGTGAATATAATGAGGATATCTACTTTTGGTGGAGGACCAAATAATGCTAAAAGAGAACATTTTGGACAATACTGGGTTCTTAGCTTGTTTCAGCTGTCAACATGTTAAAAAGAAAATACACTCTGTCATGATACAGTTTTGTAAATGTGTGTATCCACAAGGCTATCGATCAAACAGGTTTTTCCCCATCACTGCTGTTGGATTCATGTGTGAAAAAGTTTACCTCGCTTCCAGAAGTTACCACATCTGTTTGTTTTTTTTTACTTGTTTAATTCTCTTAAGCCTAAGGAAGTAGTTTTGTTACCTGAACATAAGCAAACTGCAAAATCTTTATGCGACATTACAAAAGTTAAAAAAGCGACTGTTATGCCCAGTGGATCTACCGCCGCTTGCGAATTCGGGAAATAGGTCATGTTTGGAGGACTTGTTGAATCCCCGAAATGACTGTGAAGTGACTCAGTGAACACTTAAGGAAAGTAAGCAAACGGATTATAACAATTGATAAAATTAACTTTCAGAATCGTAAGTGTTACTTTCTCACATGACAGATGGGCAGGACTGATAACATTTGGTGTATTGCTCCCACATTTATGTTAGTTGTTTTATTATCAGCCACTAGCCGATTCATAACTTAACAGATGGCTAATGTTGCTATCAGAAAATATTTATCGTTTATAAGCAAATGTTAATCTATTTCCAACCATTTTAACCTTTGTAAGAACTGTTTAGTACTTCAATGACCTCAATATTCCGAAATATGACCAGAGTGTCTGTCCTTTGAATGTTTATCCAAGTTTATTAGGGCCTTTGACTTGGTTGCAACCACTTTATAGCATTCCTTGCAAATCAGCTCAAGTTAGTAATTAGTATCCGACTACGGTTTTTGACAATTCAGCTTTTTTTTTTACCTGTTTGTTAACCTTTGGCTACATAGAAAGCACAAAGACCTAAGCAGTGTTATTCCACATGCAACTCTAAAGAATAAATGCTATTCCTAAAAGGACTGTGTCCAGGCAGACCGTCACCTTAGAAAAACTCTCAGCAACTCCGATCAACACAGAGACAGGGGCTGAAATATTTCAGAGAGAGACATGTAATGAGATTTTAATGAAAGTGAATGAAAGTTCTCATCTCTTGTGATGATGCCATTCATCAATTACTGTAGCCTGCTAATGGAGTGAAAATTACTAATCCCTTTAAACGATAAATCAGATGGAATTTTTCAAATCAATCCAAGAAAGCCGTAACTTGGAGAAGCGCTGCACCGAAAAAAGGAGCTGCTACATTCCGCCTTAGATATACCACACACACATATTTCACAGCTATATCGTGAAGTGTTTATGGGCAGGGTGTCCTGGTGCTTGGACACAGGCCTTAAACAGAAGGAAATGTCCTTAAGCAAGACTCAATTCCTTCGTAAACCAGGATTGCTGATGTGTCGCTGACCCTGACCTCTGTCCTCCCTGCAGCCAGGAAGCTGAATCACCACAGTGGCTAATAAACAGCTTAGTATCACAATATATTATACTATTCCGTATAAAACACATTTTTGAAATGAAGCACTTCAGCTGTGACTGTCATATTTTTTAATAATGTTATGTGATGTAAGGGTTTGTGGGTGTTAGTAATTTTAAAAATTAAGGATGAGTCATTGTTTTGGTTTTAAGGAAGATGCAGATGAAAAGTAATTATCGATCAAGTTACACTGCAGTCTTACCAAAAAGAAAAAACTTTCAAAGTCACTTTCCGGGGATAACATGTTGTGTTTAGGGGGCAGCAGGGCGGTGCAGTTGTTAGCACTAATGCCTCCCAGCAGGGGGGGTTCAGCGTGCAAACCTCTGGACCTTTTAGTGAAGGTTGCAATGTTTTCCCTGTGTCAGTGCAGGTCTTCCCCAGTCCAAAGACATGCAGGTTATCTAAATGTTTGGCCAAACTGAAAAGACACGGTAGATCCTTTGAGGAATATCTCAATATGCTGTGTGAGTTTAAGCAGTGAGTCTGTGGTGGAGAGCTGGAGAAAGAGAGAGAGAGAGAGTGACGGTGGATGCGCTGGAAACAGACAGGTGATGGTGATTGCAGCAGAGAGGAAATTAACAGTAAAGTTGTCAAGTGATAGTAAATGAAGAGTATAGGCTTCAGGTCGGCCATGAATATATGCTGCAGCACCTCAAGGCACCAACTAAATGATCCCATTTCTTGCTTCTCTACTTCTGGGTAAAGTAGTGATGTCCAAATGAAGCTTCATGAGCCATCAGTTATATTTGTTGATCCACTAGATGAGCCAACAGTACAGAACACAATGCACTAAAGGAAACAAGCACATAAAAACAAATTATTCAGGTATGTCTAAATAACCATTTAAGAAAAAGAAAAAAAACGTAGAGAGGATTGATTATGATATTAACGGATTTTCTATGAATATTTTCTATGAATGCTCAGGTGTTTATACTGTTTGTAGCTAACATTATTCATCACAGTCTAATATGCTTTCAATATGCCTCGAAAGGAGGTGAAAACGTTTCTGTCAACATAAGAAAGCACAATGCAGGTAGTGCATAATATGCATAATGTATCAGAGAATCTGTGCAGACACAGGGATCGAATACAATAGATAAACTCTGTCATAAATGTACTACTTGCCAAGAGCACTACCATAGTTTAATTACTACAATCATAATTGCATGCTTATTTCCAAACTTTGTTGTTCTGGGTTTCTCACTTAAAGTGAACGGTACAGATATAAAGTCTGAAATGCTCAAAACAGAACATTAATATTCTAAAATTAGGCAACACAGCAGCAGAGCTGTGCAGAGCAATTTTCGAAGGACAGGTGGGTAAAGTTTACATTATATAAACAGGCACATTGTTGGATTAAACCAGAACCATATCCAATCAACATAATTGATTAGAGTTAAACAAGCCATCGCATCATAACTTAGTGTCATTGATGCTGTTTGCCAAATATGGGACAACCAAAAATTTAACAATGTTGGACATCATAAGGGGTCATGGTCCAGCACATAAAAACACTTATAAAAAAAACATAAAATATACTGCCCCCTCTTATGTTAATCATATTTGTATGAAACAAATCTAATAAGAAAATAAAGTATGACAACAGCGTTAAAAACATCTAAACTTTAAGAAAGTTAATCACATGGTTCACATATCACAGACGCCCAACTTATAGCCTACATGTTTCTTATTTATCTTCTTAGCATACAAAATAATAAACAAAGCTGAAATCCGAAGTGATTACTAAAGGTATCAACAGCTACCTGCAGACCTGCACAAACATCCAATTCACAAAAATCAGCACGTGACGGATTGAAAAACCACAAACGTTCTCCAGACTCTGTCCACACTGTCTGCAACATCACAGCGTAACCAAGCGCATTGTGGTTATGGCGGCATGGCGGCCTCCATAACATCAACCACTGAACAGCAACACCGACACACAGGTGACCATCGCTGAGTCACACCTGTTCAGCTGTCAGGATCAATATCATGTCGCATATGCACAGTGTGAAGCTGACAGGACGTTTAAGAAAACGTGATAATCAATTTAAAAAATCGTCCCTGTTGTCTGTCTGCAGCGTCCTGCGTGACGTCACACGATGCCCTCTCACTTACCTCAGGTAGTCACGTGACAGTTAACTCACTTTTTACTTCCTCATACTTTCTTGTAAAGGTCTGCGCGCGGCCCTCATCAAGCACATTTGTTTTAGAAACATTAATAATTCAGCTACACAAAATCGCCTGCGATTGACGAGCGATGACGTCACACGATGACCAATGGGTAAAATGCGTGATTTAGCGCGCGCTCCCTGAAACTACTGTGCATCGCTGCGGGGCCCCGCGAGCGCTCAGCAGCTACACGGCGGTGACTTTCATTGGTGTGATTGATTATCACTTTGTTTTTCATAGTGTCAGCATTAAATAGCGTCGCCAAGAAAACATGCATCAGTTGTTATACGTTTCATGACGACGCTCACCTGTGTCTGTCTGCGGGTGTTGTGAGCTGATGTTGTTTGGCAGTGAGTAGGTGCAGAATGATGAGGATTTTATTCCTGTTTGCCTTCCCGGTTTTGTTCAGTCACCTGTTAGATGTGATGAGTCTCTGCAGGTGCGCCAGGAGCTCCGAGGACTTGTATCATCCTTGATATGTTTGAATTTGTGCTGCATAATGAAACATTAACTGTATTTGATAGATGCATTGATTGAATTTGATGTGGACATAACTTTCATCTCTCTTTATCTGCACTTTTTGTTTTTGACCAGTAGACAACTGGTTTGTACCTCTTAGTTGTGTAGTGCTGTAAAGGAAAACAAAGAGAAACACGTAAAGCCTGCGTCTATGATATATGCATCGTATGAAAGCCATGTAAAAGTCTAGTGATTGATTGT
The DNA here is from genome assembly GCA_028566105.1 of Hypoplectrus providencianus. Lineage (NCBI taxonomy): Eukaryota > Metazoa > Chordata > Actinopteri > Perciformes > Serranidae > Hypoplectrus > Hypoplectrus providencianus. The sequence goes on along the minus strand of JAOWBC010001255.1, from coordinate 6,969,768 downwards.
TCACGTCACCAGTGAGGGACACTGATGGAGCGGAGGCTGAAGTATTTCTCGGCACTGAAGGCATGTTTTGATGCTTGGATGGAGTTGGCCGGAGATGTCATGTTGGGTGTAGGATGTGCATGCCACATAGCAAATACAGTTTTGTGAGGAGTAGAACAAGAAGCGCTGTAGGCTATGTCAAGTAGGCCAAGACATTGGTTTGCTACTGCCAAACCCCCTGATTGCACATGCATATAGCTTTATTTAGTCAACCTTGAGTTTTTAATATTTTTTTAAAAGAAAGGTAAAACTGCATAATAAAAACTTCCCTCAAAGGACAAAACACCTAAGGGTCCTGAAAAAATATCTCTTTATACACATTCTTCCATTTCTCTAACTATAAATCATCCCTCCTCTGTGAATATCATGTATCGTCTCCCAAATATTACTATATACAACTATAATTTGTGATATTGAGGTTATTTCTGCCAGCTAGTGTTATCACAATGAATTAGTTTTCTTGTTTAACTGTGACTACCCCACCAACTTCCAAGCAGAACATGTCACCCTTGTCAGCATATAAAGTAAAATAAATTTGGCTTCCAGCAAAGCCAACAAAGTACTTTGAAAGGCAATGAGTCAGACAGTTGAGGTCCTAGGAGGTGAAAATTCAAATATGCTTTATTGTGAATAAATGATGCTTAGCAGCATTAAGGATTGTGTATTTATTACAGAGCATGATCTCTTAAAGACAACATACAGCATGTGAGCAGGGTATTTAGAGAGCTGTTTCATAGGCATCCAGGAAGAGGTTCATGGTGTGAGGATCCCTCAGAACAGCTGAGGGTGAAATAATGAAAAGAACAATCTTTGTGGTACGTAGGTGTGTAGCTTTATGCTGAGAGCAAATCTTTCACTTCTGAACTTCTCTGCGCCTCTGTTGTGTCAAGGGTAATATTAGGTGTGGAGAAAGTTTACTACACTTGCGGCAATACTGCATTGTAAGTAACACTTGTGAGAACATTCATAAAGCATTCAAAAATGCCGTGCTCCTGAGTGTATATTGTTTGTAAAGATACAAGTACTGTGCTGATACATTCCCCCACTGGTAAATAGGAATTAGGTCTTACTTTGATCATAACACTTCAGCTTTTCTCATTGTATTTTGGTGTACTGAACACATGATACTCATTTTGGAAGATTCCATTTGAATGCAACACAAAACAGATGCTTCATGAGCCTTGTAGAAATATAAAAAATAATAATAATAAAAAGTATATCTTATTGGGTTCTGTTGAAAACATATGCCAAATTGTTTATCACAACGATCTGTTTTTTTTTTTATCTGCTACCACTTAAAGTTTGCCCTGAAAGCAGCAATTAACTATAGTTTGAAATTAAATCAGTGTGTATATTAAACTAAGCTTCATAGCCAACTTTATATCGGATATGGCATAAGGCATCAGCTCTGATCCAAAGGAAATTACATGAAATGACCATATTTGCAGCACCATTTCATGCTCGTGGAAATATGTTGGAAAATATGTTCCGGCAGCACGGAAACAATGCTAATGTTTAAATGCCGGCTGCAGCACTCAGGGTGGTAGATGGGTCGAACAAATGGCAGACTTTCACCCAGGAAAACAGGGTTCATGCCCGACTTGAAAACAAAAGTAAATTACTTTCAATATAGCTTACAGTTTTTTGAATCACATTTTGTTTTCAATTTGCACATTAGGCATATTTATTTACTCAACTGCAGCATTTTTTTCAACTACAAAAACTTACATAGAACTGTGTTATAGACTTAAATGCATCTATCTGAATATGCTAAAATGCTGTGTAAACTACTTGGTGAAGCATGAAAGCTCATGCTTAATTTAAAGTATCTGGTAGTGTAAAAAAATCACTATTATTTCAATAGTAAGATAACTTTTTTGGTCAACAAAAAAATGATACATAGTCATCCATCCTGACCTGCTCCTTTAAAGCATTGCTACCTATGACAGATGATTCACACAGCTGCCATAAATTGCTTGTCCAGAAATGTAAAGTCAATTTCCTGCTGCAGACTAAAAACCGCAATCCACCCCTCCAGATAACTTTTTTCCCCGGTATGAGATTAAATTGAGTTATTTGGCATAAAAATAAAGACTGAACCAGGAGTAAAATATGTCCAAATAAATTGGTATATTCACTAAAATAAACAAACAGGAGAACTATTTCATATCTTATGCATAGATTAATGACCTTTTTCCTATCCATGATGCCTTGTGTAATCTCTTGGTTCAAGTTTTGGCTGAACAGCATTTTCCACAGAATCATATCACGGATCAATTGTCACTGTCATCTGGTGGTGGCAGCCTGACAGCTCGATAAAGCCATAAATGATCCTAAATATAGCTCAAACTCAAGTAAAATTGAGAAGGCTATACCTGCTCCTCCCGTTCATGGCCAAATTTAATAAATTTAGGTGACAACTTTGGCCATTGCCAGCTGGCCACAGCTTCTTATTAGCCAACTGCTACTTATGCTAACTCACCGGAAGTTACTCCCATAACCATTTGAACGGCACAGAATAAGGTTGAATAAGTGCTTAAAAGAAGTGAATGTAGCTTACAATAAATTTGACATTTTTAACATTGCTTTAAAGGATGGGAGAAAGGTTACACAGGTTAAAAATTCAGAAGAGCCAGCTTCCATTTGCAGATGCTAATTTACCTCTTAGTTCTAGCTAGCTTGCCTAGCTAGGTGCATCCATAATTCATGCTAACTTTGATACTGATTAGAATGCTAACTTTGTTGAGACTAAACAATCTTAGAATAAAACCAAACCAAACTTGGTTGTAAATATACATACCAAAAGGTTAATGTAAAGAAAAGAATGCTAAACCAGATTCTCCCAAGTGAATCTTTTAGCACACATTGTTCTGTTTTAAGACTTAAAACTTACAATTAAGGCCATAAACTCACACTGAGTTAATTAATCACATTAGAAGTGGGATCATCTCATTTACTAATATACAATCATATATAATTGCTGTCATTTAGAATTAAGATGGATACAAGGTGATTCTGTACGTTTTACATTTCAGGCGCCACGGTTTCAGCTTGATACAGCCTAGACACTAATTGTATCTTTTATCAGGAGGAGGTCACATGTACTGAATCAATACAGGGGACACAGTAAATACTCCAAAGCCTGGGGAATCAAGCACTGTCATTGTACAGCATTGTGAAACATGTGACATTTGGATGAAGCTCTTGTGGCTTTCCTTGCACATCAAGCCGAAAGGTCAGGCTATGATAGAGAGTCCTTGGACACACAACTGTAATTGACCTTTTTCCTTTGATAGTAGGGCATGGATTGACATATGCTTCTATAGGGGTCTGGCTTCATTCACTGCTGTTCACATATAATGAGTTTAGTTGCTCGGGGAGTCATTAAGTACAGTAAGTATTTAGCGTAGAGGACAAGGTTCAGCGGTGGTGAAAGACAATAGCTCTTTTCTTTCTTTGTCGAGGGGTTGCTGTGGTAGATTTTCTGCCAACAAAAGATTTCAAAACAAGATATTCATCATGTCATTAGAGGGATAGGCTCTATTTAGCTTTCTTTATACATTGGGTATCTAATGATATGGCTTGCTTTTGTTCCAATTTTTTTTTATCATTTTATGATGTATGCCAAACAATATTCTGTAAGATTATGGTTATCAAGATCAACAAAATTATTGCAAATTCTACAGATTTCTTTTCATGCATCGACACTTAGGTCAAAGTTATATCCAACCTCACATTGGGATTAACTGGCAGCTGTTCTAATGGGTGTCCCATGATCTCTTGAGTTGCGGATGTGCCACCTTAATGGGATTTCTTTTCTGTGAAGATTAATTAAAAAACCTTGCTCCCTATCTATCTGTCTATCATTTTCGGAGAAGGCCTCAAATTAGGCACAGATGCTTATTAATGAGTTAATGCAGAGTCAACCAGCTGTCAGTCCCGTTAATAAATGCTCCATCCTGTGTGTAAATCAGCTGTAGCTTCAGGGCAAATACTATTCAAATCATGTCTGATGCGGTAATGGAGGCAGACTGATCATGACTGTTAGTGAACACAGGTCAGTAATGCCTATTATGAGCCACTGCAGACTAGAACTGAGGAGGGGAATGATTCATGTGATCCATTGCTTGTGGAAGTTCTTATGGATTGTTATCTTTGCATCGTCTTTGTCTAACAAAGCTTAACTCTGTCACAGTTGTCTAAACAGTAATGAGTAAAGCAAATTTGGAAGTGCCATACTCCTGCAATCTTTCACAAGTCTAGCTGGGGTCGACAATATTGTCCAGTCCTATCTATTTCAAACCCAAAATATACATTCATAATCATGAGTTACAATCTTGTTTTTTTATTTTTTACATCTGGTCAATGTTTTCTTGTATTTTTTTTTTTTTTTGACAGGTTACGGACATGCTAAAGGGGTTGCATGGAAATCCCCTTGGTTCTAAGGCTCAGTTGTTGAGAAAAAGGAAAAGACAGGGATCATCATTGGACTATGGCTTTATACAGTATGGTTTATTCATATCAAAGTTAATGGCAAGTTAAAGACTTGTTTGGAGATATGGTTCTGGATTAAACTGTTGGGTGAAAAGAACAATGTAAATAGCAATGTTGAATTATTTTACTGGGCAGTTTTTCAAATATGAAGGTTACTCTAAAATAAATCAATATGATACCCCTAAGATAATACTGGTAAACTAGAAACACCATAAACAGCTTATTTTCATTGTGTTGAGGTTGTATTTTACAGTTACAGTGCTCTTTATATTGTACAAAATGGACCAAGTTTGGAAGCCAAACTGTCTATTTATGACCACTAACAGCAGTACTTTTCGCTCCAGTTCTATCAGTAGAACTACATAAATCAGCCAAATGCAATGGTAATTGTGATTTTGATGTGGACACATTTCCTCTCAGTGTTTGACAAGAAGAGACACGTTTTACTGGACTTTCATTTCACGGTATACGCTTGTTGAGACCAATACTGCACTGCAGAATACAAATGTTTCTCTTGCAATTCATTGAGGGAGACTGGAGTTAGTTGATGATTCAATGTACTGAGCAGCGTTTGAGAGAACTGTCTGCAACTTAAAAAAAGACAAATAAAAGCTTATGAGGAGGCATGTCCTTTCAGCCACTACCACTTGTGCCCCTGCAATGATGATTTACTGACATGTTAGAAGACTTAAATACACATGCAACCATTAAAGTTATATGTATTGATGAGGGCGGTGCAGGGAGGGTTTAGGGTGACATAGCAGGTCAACAGTAGATGTTAAATAGATTAAGTGCAGTTCATCACTGTGTGTCAAGTTCAGTTACAAGCAAAAAAAAATGCATTGTGAACACTGTTCTGGAAGCCACTGAGAAACCCAGTTATTATCAATATACTTTGGAGAATTTTCCATTCTGAATAGAGACAGCATGACAGTAGGGCTCATTGAATCCACAAGAGATCTTAGCCTCATGCAATCCCAAGGCTGTTTATTTGCAGAAATAATCAGTTTCAATTGGCAAGTTTAGTTAAATTTTCCTGCATGAAAAAAACACAACTAAATAGGATATAGGATTTGCATCAAATATCTGTAAAGATGGGTAGCCATAGAGACTATTTATATTTAGATATATTCAGGTCATAGGTCAAATTGCAGTTTTTTCCTTGTTTACAGTAAGCCGAACCATCTGACATATTTCATATCAAGTGATTCCTTGGGTCTTTTTATTTGTATATGATTCAGTCTCCACAGCAGAGTTAAACCTGAGCCTCTGTAGGACAAAAAATTGGCCACCAACTCTGATATCCATGAGGAGTTGAAGAGCTTAACTCAAGATACATATGAAAGTAAAAGTAACAGTTTTTACAAGTTTTCTTATCTAAGACCACTTAAAAGCATCACATTGCGTCTCTTCCTTGTTCACTTATCACTTGATAAGTCTACCACTAATTGCTTGTTCTTTGCACTATCACATCTGGCAGCCTAATTACTTGTATTGCTTTTGTGAGTTATTTTTCTTTAAGGGAAGCACAGGTGATAAATCTACCCCTGAACAGTGTTTTCTTTTTTATGTGACTAATTGTAGCAGCCTTGAGGCATCATTGCAGTGAATGTCATTTGCTAATGAGTAAGGATGCAAGAACTTAATAAACAAAGAAGTTTTTCAACATTATAAATTTTGCTTTCGTAGATTTTAAGCCTTCCATTTAGTTGCAGACAGCATGAGGGGCAGGGTGAATGCTCGCTGTATCGATTACTGCTTTAATTCTAAATAGAGACTGACAGTTCAGGCAGCTGCTGGATGCTCCAATGGCTGAGTCAGTGCCTTGTCGCTGTCACAGCTGTGCTTGCCACTGGCAGGTTTGTTCCCCTATCAGTGGATAAGGATATCCATCTTCACACCTCAGGGTCCTCAGTAGGCAGCCTCTCTCCCAAACGGCCAACTTTGCTAAATCTAAGCAGGGCATTTCAGGTAACCAGCCTCTCTCTGGATGCATTATTTAGCCATACTTCGGGGACGTTTTTGGTGCTGGCGCAGGAAACTCTGGGGCAATGCTTTGAACTTTATCATACCTCTTTTTTTTGTGTGTGTGATTAATTTTATGAGTCAGACACCATTTCTAGAATCACCCTGCCAATATGTGGTATATTCAACTGTTCATTTCAGGAAGAAAGAAGAAGTATGTCTTGACAGAGCTGACAGTTTGGTATCAGGGAATCCCTGCTGGAGTATCCTTGAGCAAGTCACTGATGCATTGATATACTGAAGCAGACCTCATATCATTTAGAACAAGTAGACAGAAGTTCTTTAAGAGGATTGATAGAAAATATAATGTTAATGGACCTTAGCCACAGTAAATCAGCAAACCAAGACGACTTCAATCATTCTCCACGACCCTTCCATTCATTACAGCTGCCGAGCCACACCTCTTGGCTTACATCCCCACTTCCTTTATTATCCCGTCAGTTTAAAATCAAAGAGGAAACTCCTTCCTGTTCAATGTCCTCCAATCACATCAAACAATAGCAATCCTTTCACTTAGCCAAATGGGAGCCCATCACAAACCTGTTTATCAATCAAATGAAGTGCACACGTAGCATCATGCCTACGGCTTCTGGTCAGATATTGACACCAGATAGTCTCTTCTGGCAACAATGCATAATGCTGTTAAATTAGTCTCTGGTGCCTCAGTTGTTTCGAGTGGAAGAAGAAAAATGTTTTGCAGAGGGAAGGTGGCAGGATATTCAGAATATCCGCACTGCTAAAACCTCTCAATTCATGCTCAAACTATTTCCCAAAAAGGGATGAGGATTTACTTCAAGGTGAAAAACACAATGCGAAAATAAAAATTACCAACTGCTTTGGCATTTGCTTCTTTCTTTTCTTTTTTTTTTCTTTTTTTTCCGGTTTGTAATATACTGTCTGACACTAACCTGGACCATAAACCCAGACTCTACAAATCTCCCTCGAAAGCCACATTAGACATTTTACAATTGTTCTCTGTTTTTTAAACTGCCTTTCACACTTGTAATGATGAGTAAACTGATCTCTTTTACAATTGTGCAGTTGGCCACGAACCAGACCAGCCCGCTCTCACTTCCAACTCATCAGCTACCAACACTCTGTCAAAGCCCTCATGTCTGATACTGATGCATGAGGCACCCTTTAGCATGTGTATGAGACACACCATTAATTCCAATGTAAACCTGTCTGTGGAAATATTAGATATTTAGAGTAACAGATTTGATATAAAGAGCTCAAGAGTTTGTTCGCAGAAGTTAGCCGGGTTGGTTGACTTCAGAAGACAGATGTTTATTGACTGTGCTGTTTTCAAAGCCCAACAATGTTCTTTTACACTACCCTTAGTCGAATGGTTTTTATTATAACAATTCTGCAATGTCATTTACTAGGCGCTTTTATCTGAAGTGACGTTCATCAATAGTTCATACAACGCAAGCAAAGATCAGAAGACAAGACATGAGTCATGGCCATGGGTTCATATCGTGCTTTCTCTCCAATCTGTGTAGATTATGTGTGAAGGTGTTCAGAAAAGGAGCTGGGTCTTCAGTCTCGTATTAAAGACTGAGAGGGACTCAGGAGATAAGCCGGAGTCTGGGAGTTTGTTCCACCGCTGGGGAACGACAGAGGGGACGACTCAGCCACATGCCGGTCACCAGAAGACCGAAGTGAGCGGGAGGGTTTGTAAACCAGAAAAAAAGGAGTTCTGGTAGGTGGGAGATGTGCCAGCTGCTGTTTTGTAGGCAAAGGACAGGGTTTTGAATATGATGGGGGCAGCAACTAGAAGCCAGTACTGAGAGATGAGTAATGGAGTGACATGCTCTTTTGGACCAAGAAGGCACGCTCATCAACAAGACACATGCACATAATACAAGCACATAGAACAGTATCCTTTCAAGGAACTTCTCAGCTTGGCAGGCATATGAAAGCAACCCTTGGACCAATGTATATATATATATATATCACATCCATATAACTCACACGGGTGAGCTTGACCCTGCCTACATGCTCGCTTCTTAGGTTGACTTTTGCAACTTTGTGGGTGAGGATCAATGAAGTCTCCATTCTTTTGTTTGGTCCCTTTAAATCCTAACCATGACCTTTGACTGCGTCAGTAATCATACTGCTGCATGAATACAAAACAAAGAAAGCAACCATTTTACTCAGATTCTTCAGTCATATTATTTCATTTATTCCTCATCTTCAACCGCTTATCCAAACTCACGCATGGGGGGGGGGGGGGTTTAAATTCTTCAGTGATGGAAATTAGTGAATTCTATTTTCTTCTCTTTCCTTTACGGAACAAAAGGGAAATTGTAGTTTATCAAATCAATATTATCGAGTGACTGATGAGGAAAGTGTTTGATTTTTAAATGATTTATTTGACTGCAATAACAATGTTTTACACTTCTTTTCAGATAAATCTATTCAAAATTGTAGTCATAAAGTAGGATTTGTGAAGCATTTATTTAATCGCTGAATCATCAAATCCCAAATATCTTAATGTGTTCAAACATTCAATCAGTGCTAGCAAAATGCGTGATTTGTGACTGTAATTTTTAATTATGACAAATGGAATAACATGATTATTAGGATTGTTGTGGAGTGGAGACATCAGCCGCTGCTCTTCCATCCCTTCCATCAAAATCTTTGTTTGTGTTTATGGAGGGCTGAGCCTGGGCTTGTTTGAATGTTTGTGAGTGTTATGTGCCATATTCCCAGTGAAAAACTGCCCATAATAAAGCGTTTACCGGTGGGGCTAATAAAATCTATTTCAGCTTCAATTTAACTTGTTGGCCACTTTTAAAAACTGTTACAAAAATGCTCCAAACAAATTAAAATTATGTGTGGAAGCTACCACGCGCCACCCTCAATCAATGGAAAAACTGAAGATCTATTGACTGCAGTGTTAGCAACTCTTTCCAGCATTTCATTATTATGGTTCTAAGGAAGTTGTGGTTAGTGCTTGTGACAGTGGCTTTAGCTCCACTTGATGCACTGATAAGGAAGAAATGAATAATTAATTTAAAGACAAAGTGCAACATGAATAGGAATAATCCAATTCTTACTTCTGATCCCTCTGAAAAAGCCAGGAGACTATACTTACTGACACTGTGACTTTTCTCTCCTTTGAATCTTTTAAAAGTGATGTTTTTAATTGCACAAGCATTGGAATCGTCACCGCTTCTGTGCCTCTTCATTTACAATTCTCTTTCCTCCTTAAAAGATAGAAGAGGCAAACTGCTTTATTTCAGTGCCTCTGAATAATTGATGGATAATGCTGTTGTGAAGTGGAAAGCACCTCATAGTGGCTGCTTGAGCGAGCAAGGCAGACATGGTGCACCTTTTCAAGCTTCCTTCTCCTGTCGCAAGAACAGACAGGAAGAGGGGAGAAGAAGGGGCAAACAAAAGGGAAAGACACCGAAATAAAAGGAAACAGAAATCTCCCTTCGGCCAGGGATGTCAATGACATGGCTGGCGGTGTCCTTCTGCAGGTTGGGCATACGTTTATAACTGATAGAGGAGAAAAATAAAGGCAAGGACAAGACGGATTGTAGAGCCTCAGCCCTGAAATCTTTGAACCAAGCAAGTGTTATGGGTCAATTAGTAATGACTACAAAATGAATAAGTACCATAAGAATACACCATTGGTGTAGTTAATATCATTATTTTTATTTAAAACACACTGTTAACTGCCAATAACCTATAGCTAAACAGAATACCTCTGTCACCCTAATCCGCATATTGAAGCTTTGAAGCATTAAGCGATGCCCTCTAGTGGACATAGTAATTGTGAATATTTTTTTTACCATATACTTTAGCAAGTAGATTTTGTTTTGTTGCCTTGATCTCACCAATGATAAGCAATCTATATGGTTGTTTGGTTCAAGAAACTTGAAAGAACAAAACTTTCATAGCCCAAAGTCTTTGTTGTTGGACCCATCTATCCACCCTCACCCCTTCACTATTCAAAGTTTCTAACCCAGGCATCACTTGATGGTCAAAGATGGTGTTAAGGGATATCCCTTACTTAATAAAAAAAAATCCAAGGAGTCCTGTTCAAGCTTGCCTATGTGACGAGTTTGGGATTAAGACGGGGGTGAGTAGAGTGGCCTCTGAGTGTATATGAAGACAGTTTTTTTTTTTTTTTTTTGAGATAAGTCATTCTTAAACCCAATCCTGTTCTTTCACCTAGAGCAAGTGGTTTATAATTGCCAGAAGAAAACCCAAAGAAGTGTGTTTTGATTAGAGCAAGTGACTCAAAGTGACTCAACCGAGCCTGAACACGTACAAAACAGAAGCAAAGGGGATCTGTGTGTGTTGGTATCATACTCTAAGGGATGTGACAAAGTGTCAATATTTTATGAGTTGGGATGAAAACACAATGGCCTGTTGGCAACAATAACACGTCAGTATTATCGTATAGACACGACACAGTCTATTACATCATTCTCGTTTCTGTCATTTTCATTTCCAGGACCTTTTTGGGAAGGCCAGTGCATTTTAAATGTATTTTTAATATCTCCTCCACTATTGCACTTGTACATGTAGGATGTAATGGTTGGTCTTAGGTATTTGTCCCATATTCACTGTGACTGGACAGTTGGGTAAAAAGTGAAAGTGACAAGAACAGTGTTATATCAAAAGTTTAACATTTTCCAACTGCCAGCAACCAGAAAAAAGCATCAAACATCCAACCCTCAGCAAAGGACAGACACTCAGCTCCTCGCCACGCTGCTGCTGTTTAAAACAAAAACACTTCGGTTGACATGGGCCCAAAAGATTCAGTGCTTCAGTTCTGTAAACCCAGCCCTGGTGCCGCCTGTGGTCTAGAACAACTTCTTTGTTTCCACCTGAGCTCCTCTGACCGTGTGCTTCTCAGAGCCGCCCCCACCACTAGATGTTCCTGGTGTGAGTAGATCTTGTTTAAATGCTAGGAGCTGTTTCAACCGGTGGGAGGTCTGAGACTAAGAGGGAGATTAAAAGCTGCAATCACTGCTAGGCTGGGCAAGCGGCTGCAGCCAGGGAGCGGGAATTTCCATTTTTCAATTTCTCATCATCCAATATTTTTCACAGGCCAATTCATCTAAAAGCCCCCGCCCCCTTTGAGAAAGGGAGGAAAAGATTTGGTTCATGGCAGTTCTTCAGGCTGAGTGTGTGTGCAATGTGCATTCACAGGAGCATAGAACTGCATTGCATGATGTGCTTGCATATTGTATATGCATGTGAATATGTGCAAATGGTGTACTTGCAACTGATCATTAGCAGAAGCAGCAAAATGTGACAGCCCTGGGAAAGCAACTTTGGAAAAGCAAAACATGAGAAAAAATGACATCTCTGAAATCTGCTCCTGCTATTCATATAAAAGTATAAATATTAATGCAACCGTGCTGCCAACAAGCTTTTAAAGAGCCGTCCACTGAAACGTGCTTGGGACTCCACTGACACATTTTGTAGTCGACTCTGTGCTTTTAAGTGATTTGGGTAGATGCTGACAGAAACTATCACAATCATGATCTCTGAACAAGGGGAATCTGCTCGGTTGTCCTCAGTCAGCTGTCTTTAGTTACTAAAATTTTAACAATAACTGACTGTATAGTGTGAGCACATTAGTGTGAGAGTGCTCCCACTCACCACTTTGCCCTCCGTTCAAATCCTAGCTTAAATTCAACTGGTGTTCAGAATAGCATGAGGGATTTTAGTCCCTGTATGATGGTAAATGTGAATTTGTGCCTCTTTCTGTAACATCCAAGCCCAACATACACTGGATAACTTGCATAGCATTGAGTCTGATTAAACACTCATAGCACACACCAAAATACTGGACAAGGAGTGGTTGAGTCAAGTAGTCTGAATGAGGAAAATGCTTCTCTGGAGTCATAACACACATCAGTGTCAGAAAAGGAAAAGGATAGTGCCATGTATTTTACTGACATGGTTGGGGGACAGGAACTGATATTTGAACTGCTGCCATTATTAATCCATTCATGGCTTTAATGCTCCTTTTTTTAGCTGGGTGGCTTGTTTGTTAAGACACTTTGTCCAACAAAATAAGCAGGCAGGTGTGTTATAGTTCTTTCATTCAGAAAGCCCTTGTAGATGTGATTGAAAACATGCCATCATGCTAGTCGGGCCAGACACCGTAATTATTCAAAGGGGTTTAAAAAGCATTTTTTAATGACAATTTTATTTTTTATTTTAGTGTTTCACTGGATTATACATAAATCATCCAAATTATACAGCCATAGGACTGTTTTATATGGACAGGGGAGAAAGTTGAGGATCTTTGGGCGGATGTGCCTAAGAGCTGAAGACACTGCAATGCACGTCCACTACCTGTCAGCCACAAGGTAGCCATGGCCCAAATCATACACGGCTGTAAAATCTATTTCCCACTAAATGACACCATCATTTACATACATAATAAACATAGAGACTTAGACTAGCGATTGTGACCTTAATCTTGACATGAGCACTAAGGTTATAAATCATGTCAGAAGTAGTGTCATTTTGTATTAAAATAGATCAGACGGGACTTCATTAGCAGCTGACAGTGTCGACCCCTGCTGGACTTTATAAAGAATGCAGGCTTGAAGTCATAATTGCTTAACCTGTTGCCACCTACGCCAAACTACAATTGCTTACCTCAATCAAATCAATTGTTTCATGTAGTACCCTAAATACCTATGAATGAAAATCAGTTTTTTGATGTTATAAAATGTTTTTTATTCTATGATTGGCAGCTTACATTGTGCCCTTATTATTAAGAACTTACCAACGCTATACCATTGCTTACTATTGTGCAGACTTTCACCAGCACAATGGAAGCTGCCATATCAGGAATATTTTTTACAGTGTGAGGAAGTGGTCCATTCTTTATACAGTCTGTGTTCATATCTTGTACACTAATGCAGTCAGCAACCACAAAGACATCTACAACTGTTTTAACCTTGACACTGCAAATAACCACACTTACTGGGAAAGGTCATCCTTACATGGAAAACCAATCTTGTGTGTTTCAGTCAGTTGAACACAAACTAGTCATGGCAGATGTGAGGTAAACAAGGCTTTAATGTCATAAAATGGCACTCACTGGAGCACTTCACTTGATAAAAAAAGTCTTTTCAGATAAACAATGGCTTCATTTCACGGTAGTACTCTAAAGATGGAAAAAAAAAAAATCAACTCTCCGGAAAAACAATGTCACATTGCTAACTTGTTCCCTCTGTAGGCTAATCAAAAAACCTGACAGTTTACAGTAGAGAAGAGATAATTTGCCATCTGAGTTTGATCAAAAACAATTCTGTTTTATTTTTTTATTTTTTTGGAAATCATCAGCCAGAGCTGTCATCGTATACTTGAGTACTTTTTGTTTGCAGAGATTTGCACAATAGACGTCAGTAGAAAAACATCTAGATAGTGATTACCAGTCACTGCTGACACAAACGAGGGAGGGATAAGTGAACGATAGTATTGTCATTGCTTCCTCTCAGATATTTTCCCTATTGTTTATAACTCCGGCATCCTGCTTCAGATAATAAATTCTGCATAATAAGATATTTGGGAGGAGAAAGATGATAATCAATGCCAATCTTTTGTTTACAACTCTTGAACAATTTTCTGAGCTCCAACTAACCACTCCTCTGGGATCTGTGACAAAATCACACTGTCCAATATCAGTGTTTGAAAGGGCCATTCATAGATTCAGAATGTGAAACTGTAATTAGCTCTGCACACAGGCAGACAGTAGCAAGAACCCCAACTCTTTGAGTGTTCTGTTCCTCCACCATCTCACTGCTCTTTTACTGTAACACCTCCCCTCCACTCTATTTGTCACTTAGCAGCGCTGGCTAATTATCATGAGGAGATGGTAGGTGTCAAGTAGCACAGAAGATTTGGCATGGCCTCTTCCACCTCACCTTCCTTAAGCAGCTTGTGTAATTAACAGCTTTGAATTGCACCTCTGATCTGCCATTAAACTGGTTTACTCTGTCCTTCCAGTGAACATGTGATGCTGTTCTTCATACTGTATATCTAATGGAGACTCCATGTAGGTATTCATACTACAGACTGGTGCATCTGCCACTATTAGGGCCCTTGTGTTTGAAAGAAAAGCAGCAAAAGTGCTATCTTAACCTCCTGTCAGACTGGATTTCACAACAGCGTAATATTGGGGTCCATTTATATTGACAGTTTTCCATCTTGCCAGCTTTGCCTGAATTCACACTGATCCCGCTTGAACTGTCTTGCCAGTGTAACACCTATGTTACTATCGCCAAAAGTGGTACAGAGCAGGGACCACAGGCTCCCTTTAGGTCAGAAACATTTCTGTTCATTGGTGCTACACTCCCCTTATTTTTGCACCGGCACTGGCTGTCTAGAGGTCCAAATGGATTCTGGATCATTAACTAAGCTATACTTTCAGCCAGAATACGCTAAGAAAGTATGTTACTACTTTTGGGCTGTGAATTTATTTTAATATGGACCACATATTAACCAGTTTGCACAACTTTTCTTTCAATTTCCTCTCACATTCCTAATTTTAATATGATCTTTGATAGCAGAGCTCTGTGAGAGTGCACAGCAGGGATTTCCATTGTGCTAGAAAAATGATGGATTCATTTTCACAGGCAGTTGAAGGATCAGTCTTAATTATCTCAGATTCTGGCCCTTGATCTGATACCTGCCTACGTCTCCTGGTGCCTCAGGTGTCCTTACACATTGTGTTGAATGTATTTTGGTATTTGAGTGTGTGAGGTTGGACTTGTGTCTTTGTGAGGACCCAAGACTGATGCAGTAAAATGAAAAAGAAAAAATGGTTTAGCTCCTCAGTTTGTTTAGCTGAATCCAGGGTTATTTCTAGCTTAGCCTTTGCATTCAAGGCTCAAGTTGAAGATTCACTCTGTCCTCACAGTTTTTTTTTTTTAACTTGGAGGGACAAAGTTCTTACCTGATGCTGCAAAATGGTGTTTAATTTAGAAAAGCCATCGTTGGATGATACTTGGAAAAGGCCAGGGACTCGTAAAATACCTGGCAGGTGATTGGATGAACCATATGTCCATCACCATTACACTACCGTTCCTGCCAAAGCCATTTGAGAGATGATCAAAAGCATTCAGAGCTGTTCGTGGCTTTCAAAGAAGACACACTTCAGTTCTGAGAGAACTGATGCTGTTGCAGCATCTATGCTAATCTCTTCAGGCTAACTGTTGTTCTGAACAAACAGTTACTTCTCCATGATGCCACAAACACGAAGCTGCCAGTTGCTTCTCACAGGATGTTGATTGATTGACACACTGTAAATGGCAGTGCACTACTTGTCCAAAGAGATGGATCTAATGATAAGTCATCCCATGGTTTCATCATAATCTTTCACTGTCAAGAGGATCTAGTTGCAGTAAATCATGTTAAATCATTGTTAAATCATTAACAATGTGCTTCAAGCACAAATTGTGATTTTTGAGATCATTTGTTTTGTTTGTGTTTCAAGAATATATGAGAAATAAGTGTTAAAAAAAGACAATAACTTTTTAATGGCTTAAAATAGAGTTGGTTTTGTCTATTTTATCATGATCAGAATGATGTGAAGTAATGAATATAGTAAATAGTGAAGTCTCAGCTCCAAAGGAACTATATGTAAATGGATGAACTTATATCAAATATATGTGAAAAGGATGCCACTGTATAAGACAGCAGCGCCCAGAATCCCTGCTGATGCAGTAAGCAGGAGAAGAATCAACCCCCCGGGCATCGGTTTTATATAAATGATCCTAAGATCCAAGGGCCAAATGGCTGTGTTTGATTTACAGATTGTGTTTATGCAATAAAAGTACACAGTGGTAATCATAATGGAAATGACATGCAAATGTTGTTGAAATACATGGGATTAATGTATGAGGGATGCTGTTGAAACTGATAGGATTTGACTGTACTGGTGTGAGGCTTGTGTTGCACTACTCTGCCTGTCTGTTTGGTCAAATGTGTAGTTAAAGTGTTAACACTGATTCTTTACATGTCTGCAGCAGCACCTTAACTTTAAACACTTTGTGTCTTGTCATGCTGCGCTTCGCTTTGCAGCCATACTTTGATGACTAATAATCGTCTTCTGACAGGATGTTGGTGCTTTTGAAGTCAGGATTAGCTAGCAGCTAACCACAGCACCTTTTGCCCTGTCATGTCTCTACTGCAGCTATGACCGGTTCTTAGCTCGTGTTAGCTCCTGACTGAAGTCTCGTCCCTCCTCTTGGTTCTCTCCCATCATGTTTAAACAATATCTACAACTTTATAATGAAGCATGATGAAGCCTAAGTAATGAGGTGGCAGTGAAAGGCCCTTGTATAGCTTTTCCCAAGCCCTTTAACACAGAGTCTTGACCTTTTTAACTAGCAGAATTAATTGGGCTGGGCTAACCTTTTAGAGGCTAGCTCTGAAATAAGACCAGCATTCCCGGGTCGGCTCATTATACCACACCAGCTTTGGAGCGTGAGTGCTCCTTTCCCCTATAGTTTGGGGACACACAGCAGCCAGTCGGTGGCTCAGATGGGGAATAAATTTCAGGTCAGTCC
>JAOWBC010001255.1:6910024-6921697 GCA_028566105.1 Hypoplectrus providencianus | reverse complement strand
AAGAAAATAGGAATGTTTCAGTACCTAAACCGCCTAAACGAGGAGATAGGATAATATGGTGCACAGTAAATGGGAATGTGGTGTTCAACTGTTTTGGGCACCTACCAGTAGAGTCTTTAAATGCATCCTGCGCATATGCTTGACTGCATTTGCATTTGGATTTTATGATATGGCACACCTGATTTGTCGCATGAGGTGCTTTAGTGGAGAGTAAATAGAGTATAAAGTGTACTGAGTCATCAGTGTAACTGAGCGACTCAAAGATGACTAAAAATTGGCCTTTGACCATGATAAGAAGGTGCAAATAGCGCCTGAGCTGAGACTGCAAACTGGCTCATTCATGTAATAAACACCTCTTGTGTTTGTAGAGAAAGCAGACTAATTAGAGGAAGCATAAAAACAATGGGAACATGCATGTCTATACATTCCTTACTGTGTCTTACTATCGGGTAAGACTGAAAACCATAACCTTGGTGCTGTGTGTGCCTCTCAAGGAAATCTCTCATGCATTTGTTGACCCCCTAACAATTTAATCTAAGAATCTAGTGAAGCAATGTAATAACAATTGATCCGATTATTGATTAGATGCAATTGATTCTGTGGCATTGAATGCTGAGAGTGTGTGCAATAGTTTCCCACTGTTGTTGCATTTTGTAGCTTTATTTGTTGCCTTTTTGCTCTGAAAACATCATAGATGCTAAACAGGGAAACGTGGCCATGGAAAATGAGATTAAGCTAATTGTTTATTCCTTGGGGTTTATATGAATAACATTACACACAAGGTTAATTATCTCGATAAAATAGGCGAACATAATTGACAAAGATCATGTCTTTGATTAGCAAACAAGAGTTCCGTTGCTTTATTCCAATTAAACACATGATAAATGGCGTGTGACAATCTGCTGGCTCTGCTCACCATGTTTACACAGGAACCCTCTGAACCTCTTTTAAAAATCACAGTTTAGCAGTGACATACAGTATAAGTCACAGGCTTTACAACTGACAATAAAGTCACGGCTCATAAATCATTATGTCACGCCGCAGCTGTTTTCCCGCGCGCTGTGATAATGACTTATATTTTGACAGCCAGGCGAAAAAAAAAATGTTAGCCGTTTACCGACTATTCATTAACACCTCAAAATGTAGTCAACCTTCTGCAGCCCGCACTCAAAAACAGATAAAATGTTCTGTCAGTCAGCGTTTGTCAGGGGAGAAGTGGAGACACATGACAGTGCAGGAAGATACCTCGATGTCACACACTTCCACCTCTTCCTTGAGTCATTAGCATCGGTTTGTGATGACAGCACCTGACACATGACAGGCAAAGGCCTTCTCCGCCGTTCATCCCAGGAGAGCACATCTGTCAACCAGCTGACTTGTCTGACTGACTCGCTCACTCATACACCGACTAACTGGCTGACAGACGATCCTGCAGTGGAGGACTGCGGCACTACGCAGATGATAAGCAAAGAGGACAAACAAGTTGCAGACTGGAAGCGATGAGTGGAAATGGAAGAAATTGGCACCTTGGCAAACTGCTCTGTTTGTTTGGAAAGTAGCCTACGCTGCTACACACCAAACTCGGAGCCATTTGTGACCCGAGTGACACCCTCCTACACCGCCTCTGCTCCGTCACAATCCCCCTCCTGACTTGGAGAGTCAGAAATAGCAGCAGGGAGGGTAGAGAAGCAAAGATGCTGAAAGACTCAGTGAGACTAGTGGCGCTCTGTGCTAGCCTGCCAAGTGGCACCAGTGCCATTGCGCAGGGAGTTAGGTGCCAAAGCTTGTCAAACACGGGGCACCCGTCCAATCCAATCCAGTGGCAGAGGGGAGTGCTGGCTGCCACTCATGTCACCTATATAAGAGCCGTCTCCACTCGCCACTGCCAGGCCGTAAAAGCACCTGCTATCTAAAGGCCTCTTTGTGGTATAAAGCAACACATTGCAGGTGCATGTAGAGGGGAAGGGGAATTAGATTACACTTATACTGTTAGAAGGGGCCATATGTTTTGGAAACACTCAGAAATATGACCACTGAACTTTCTGCAAATTTCCTTCCATACCAAACCATATGTCAGGGCTGCTGCATTTGTTCAGGGCTATAAATAAAAGGAGGCTTCTTGCTGAACCAGTACATTTCATGGTGCACAAAGTTTATATGACAAATGTGTCTTGTGATTGTAATTGGGGTTGGCTCGCTCGCAAAGACGCTTTGTTCTGGGTATTTACTGGAAAAAAGCACCTGGGGGGATATAAAAGAAGAGTTCTCAGTTGGGCACAGAGTCAGAACGAGAGTGTTTGTGTACCTGTGTGTGTGTGTGTGTGTGTGCGCAGATGTTTCTTGATTGAGTTTGGACCGGGTCTACCTATGCATCATGTGTGTTTGTTTGTGTGCATGTATTTGCATAATCATTTTCAACAATGTTTCTCATTGTCAAAGCAAAAGACGATTAACATTTCCCACACGTTACCACCCCTCCTCCCAGATAAATAAGTGAGATGTCCAAGAGAGATCATTATCAGAGAGGCTCTAAATCGATCCATCCTAATTAATTACCTGCTTGATAGATAGGAGTGAGGCCCGTCACACTCCAACAGCCCAAGAGAACAGGACCGGCTGTTCAAATCCCACACATAATATTCACAGGCAACTGACAAACTGTACAGACAAATGCAGAGCAGTGTTGTTGTCGATAGAGAAATGAGACTATTGATTGGAAAACATTTTGTTATTAGAGACCCGCTTTACACCTGGTGCTACGACGCCATCTGTATCTGGGTATCTAAACTGAAGAAAGATCACGTTAGTGCAAGGTGTAAATACACGCAGAGCACAATTGCCAAGAGGGCGGTGTTATGGGTTTGTATTGTCAGTGAACTCAAGACAGGAAGGATTTACAGGAAAAAGCCACTCACGATTATGTCTGGGTGTGTATGTTTGTGTGTGTTTTTGAAAAAGTGGACATCAGCATAGTAACCTATTCACTAACAGCAGCTATGCTTTAAATCACGGCTTACAAAACACATCCAGGTGGGGCAAAAAATCAAAGAAATGGATTTATCCAGAACTTAAGTAAGGGTTAGAAGTTAGTCTATAAAGTAAGATTTATTATGATGAAAAATTCTCTTCATTGTGATTGTACTGTAGAAGGCTACAGAGGGACAGACAGCAGCAGATGGTGGTAGACCTGCACATTGTAAACTATATAAAGTTTATCTGAAAATACACTGTGAGACAGTGAAAGAAAACCCTTTTAATTACTCAGATCTCTACTTCAGTGCAATATATATTTTTTAAAAATGACCGTTACGCAGTACGGTAATTGATGCATTAAATGTGAATCCCTCTAATGTTGCAGCGGCTTTTTTCTATTATCAAACTGAATCTTTAAGTTACAGAGCTGAACTATAATGAGCAGAAATATTCATAAAGGAATTACATTATATACAAAGTGTATGTTAATAACAAAGTATGTTAATAACAAAGTATGATAATAACGTTTAAATACTTTTCACAAGATTGTACTTGTATGACAGTAAATCAAGGCCTACACAGTTTAATTTCATCTATGTTTAACACATTAACATAAAAAAAAAAAACTTTGGCCAATAAATGCTTAATGATAACAGATATGAATAAAGCCCTTTTTTTTCTTTATACTCTAATTAGTAACAATTGAGAGAATAAAAGCTATTTAACATCCTCATTCATACAATTGTAATTATGATTTGGAAGTTCATATTTACAGTGAAGATAGATATTTATAGTGAAGTGTCATACATTTTTTTTTCCCAAAACAAAAAGCAAAAATGCACAAATAAATGTCAGAGAGATAAACAAAATCAAACAGGCTACCGGTTCAACATTCGAGTCAATGGTGCCAAAGCCAAGTGAGGTAAAGAAAGATGAGGCCAGAAAACTGGAATCCTGGGAAATCAAAGCAGAATGCAGTTCAGTACAGTACAGCACAATACACTTGTGATTGTGGGCTGGCTGTGCTCGGAGATCAAAAGATTTAAAGAAGTCTATTCAAGAAAAAAGACGGGTCCAAAAAGTAACAAAAAAAAAATAAAAAACTTCTTCATTCCACATGATAAGACACACCATCCTGCTGTCGTGAGTGCTTTTATCAGGCCATACAAAGTGTCCTCAGTGCAGCTGGACACGCTGCCGGTGTGGACTGAATGAACCTCCACACCCCCTCCAGAGCACGCAGGCAGGGAGCAGAGAATCCAATAACTTTTCATTTTCCTGTTGAAAAGGCGTCCCTTTCTCCACCGTAATCCTGTCTGTGCAATGATCCTTGCCTTTTTTACCCCCTCACACTTCCTTATCCAAAGACACGCACCTAAGAAGAGGATCAGCGGGCTCATCTGCGAGCGATCTGGACGACCAATGTCACATTAAAACCCGCTAAGCTCTAATTACATAGTGTGTTAGAGAGTGGGAGATGAAATATGCACCTACTGTAATATGCTGAACCGGGAGACTACGTCAGGGAGAAGAAAAAGTAAGGGCGCAAATTGGCTGAGCGCTGGCGGTCACATCCTCTCAGTATGCCCTCTTGTCAGTGTGTCTCCTCCGTCTTTGGGCTTTTCTTTTGATTTCTGTTGAGACTATCTCGTCTCCCAGGCTGATGATTCACTGCAGAGGGGGCGAGGACCAGTCGTGGGTCCTTAAATAAAGCCTATACACAGTATGGAGACAAATGACCAATCCAAGGGGGAATGTACAGATACAGGAAGCCAGAACAGAGCAATACAGATAACAATGACGTGTGGTGTTCAGAACCTTGGTCCGCACTATGGAT
Organism: Hypoplectrus providencianus; assembly: GCA_028566105.1. NCBI lineage: Eukaryota > Metazoa > Chordata > Actinopteri > Perciformes > Serranidae > Hypoplectrus > Hypoplectrus providencianus. The sequence goes on along the minus strand of JAOWBC010001255.1, from coordinate 6,916,887 downwards.
TGTACTGATAATATGCTCAAACCTCAATCAGATAAGGGATACAGCAGTAAGGCAGAATACCACACTAGCCTACACAGTCAACCCACACATTATCAACCCACACATGCAGCAAAATACAAGAGTGCAAGCAAGTGGGCAAACAATGTGGCCTGCCGCTCATACGTTAAACAAGCAGACTCAAACATATTTTTGAAAAATGCAGAAGGCCAGCATCAGTGACAGGCCTACATCAACACAAATAATATATGTGCAGCAATCTAACAATAATTTACAATAATCACAAAGCATTGCACTACACTCCCTGCACAGAATGCTGTAGCCAGCAGAATGAACAAGCTAGCTTAAATGCTACAGACAGACTGAACAGAAAATACCTTTGTCTCTACCGTTATCTTACACTTGTGAAGGGCGAGGCAAACAGAAATACAGCAGACAGGCTGTAGCTTTATCAACTCTCTTGTTGAATTAATTAACAGCAAAAATAGTTACTTTACAAGTTTAATAGCCATTCTTTCTTATTCCTCATGCCTTTAACACCTGTCCAAATACAGAACCATGCATTGTAGTTGTTGTTTTACATGCAGCCAGTCTGAACAAAACCCAACACATGTGAGTCCTTAATGTATGCTTATCTGAAAAATATGATTATATAACATTAGCACACAACCTGGAAATTAAGTTTTTCAGGACTTTTTTGTGGACTTTTCTGTCTCTGTTAGCATTGTAGCGGTGACGTTGTTATGTGACTGTGGTTTGGTTGGTTTAGAGCCTAGCTTTAGCGTTTTACTCCCGGTAATAGCATCCGTGTTTCACAAATCATAAAAAGTGATGTTCATTTGTAAAGATTACCTTGCTTTGCCACAGATCCACAGACATCTTGACTTTCTCTGCTTCTGATAGAGGCTAACTGCTTCCCCCCACCTCCACACCCTGCACTTAGCTGTACTGATCCCTTGGGGAAAAATCTCTTTTAAGGTCGGTTTAATTTTAAGCAACTAAAGGGCAAAGAAGAAAAAGGTTCACACACAAAGACATGTGTGCTGGTATATCCGAGGGGACAGACAGGTGAGCTGGGAGGTTCTGGAGAGATGAGACAGGAAGACAGAGTGACCACGCAGCAGCACAACACCGTGCATGCCATGCTTGATCAACTCTCATTACAGCTGCGCTTCCACAGCGGGCTCATAAATGTGACCGCAGACACAGGATCATACACACACACACACACTCCGTGACACTCACACCGGCAGACGCAATAACCTGTGGGCTAATTTGCATACAGTTTATTGCAGACTTGTCAGCCTTCTGCCCTGACACCTCCTGCCTCGCGTTCTTTACATGTGAATTGGCGTCAAGCTGTGAACGCTCATCGCACATCATCTGAATCACAGAAAGTACCTCAGACCACACACACACACACACACATGCTTGTAGACACACAGAGGGATAAAGGACAAATGAGGCAGAAATAAATCCCTTTTTAATTATAGGAGGGATGAGTAAAAATTAAAGTATTGCTTTCATGATAAAAGTGTGTTACGGTACTGTGTCAATAGTTAAAATAATTTCTAAAAACCAAGCTCATGAGTGTGTTCACATGCTCCATCTCCACCGAGACCAAGATGTAATCTTGATCCACGGCTGATGTAGTTTAAAATGTCAATTTGCACCCGTTATCAAGATAAACACAGAGAGCGTGCAGTATCGGTAAATGATTTAATTTCATGGTCTAATCAGTGGGGATTTCATGGACAACACCCGATCTGTATCTGAACACATCTCACTGCTGGCTACCTGCGCAGATCAGACAATTGCCGTTTCAATCGTTCTTGATTGATTTAATTGATTTTCTGATTGTCATTAGCGGCTTTACACATGTGAGCCGTGAAAATAGACGACCTTCACTTTGAAGGGAGGAAAATGTTGGATGGGAGAAAAACATAGAGGGTTGACTGGCTATCTCCTCTTGCCAACAATCAATAGATGTAGAAAGTGATGGAGGCTTATTACAGACTGGAGTTGAAGGTGGAAAAGAGAGCCCAGATAATCCAAACTTGCATCTCTGTTTGCTCTGTTGTAGAGAAATCTGACAGATCCTCAAAAAAGTCTAATCCTTGAGGATGAGTTTCTAAATCTTCTTCCAAGTTCCTGGATGAGCGTTTTGATGTGAGCATTAGCATTCAGGTGCCAGAGCTGTAACGATGTCAAAGGTCTCCATCTGAACTGAATGACTAATTTAACAAAGGTGCGACTTCACTAAAAAAGATTGATGTGTCATAATAGGTTCCAGTCAATATCCTTAAAAAAGACATTGATCTACATTTGATCTGCGGGGCTGGTGGCCCTAAGGAATTGCTTACTCAATCACTCTACGCTGATGAATCGTCTAATTGTGTCATAGTTGACCCAAGACTCTATTAAGAGCATTGAACACACAACCTTCTCTGTGCCTCTGAGAGAAACAGAAGGCAGAAATCAAAACTGAACTACTCCTTGGGGAGATCAGAGCGCTCTGAACAAGAAGCATCACTTTTTTTTTCTGTTGCTTCCCTTTTCAGGATTCAGGACCTTTGGAAATAAGCCAGAGGAGTCTCCTATGGCATTGAGAACAGGTGGAAACATACACACACATTGCACAGTCAGCCCACACACACAAACTTCCCTTAATATCCACTCGTCTTCGCCACTGTCACCGCCACCACGTCAGAGCACAAGCACGGGGACAAGAGCAGAGACAAGAAGGGTAATGGAGGGATTGATGAGGAGGGAGAGCAGAGGGCAGGAGGCAGATGGAAAAGGAGCGTGAGGGAGAAAACTGTCAGTCAGAAATTGTGGGAGGTAGGAAAAGAGAAATGAGGGGAGACTTACTGAGACACTTCTACAGCTACTTTTTCTTTTTCCTGCAAGGTGGCAAACTGGCAGCATTTAAGCCCTGGATCATCAAGTTACAAACACCTCAGAGACTCAAATAGGACAATGGGGTGTGTAAATATTGGCCACTTCAGACACTCCAGATCTGTCACTCAGAAGGTCACTGCACGCCTTTTGCACCAGCAAATATACTATAGTGCAGAGGATCTCCATCTTATCTCCATAGCCTGTGTTGCATTAGTAGCAGGCAATGTGACAATGTGATTATTATTAATGGCATTATTATCATTATTATGTATGTTTGTAAACTCACGTGCAGAGCCGGTGATATCTGACAGACCATGCACAATTTATGACCGAGCCCAGGCCATAAATTCTGCAAACATAAAGTAGATCAAATATCAGCAAAGGATGGAGGGATCCACATTTTGGATCATAAGTTGAAAAGTTTAAGCCAAAGAAAACACAGGTGAGGCAACATGGACACAAAGATATTGTCATTACCAAGAGTTCTAGAGTCAATGCACTCTCTCTCATCCTCACAATAAAATGTTTCATCTCAATATCAAAACTGTTAAAACATATATACAGTGGCCCAATCGTATTTCTTTGTATGTATTGATTTAACTCTAGCTCATATTTCTACTTTTTCATCAGAACTTTTCTGCTGGACTTTTAAAATCGCCACATCATCAAAGATAAAAAGTCCTTGTGTTAGTTACATATAGATACTTAACATTCACACTGCATGTTCCAGAAGTCTCATAACAATATTTAAAAGCAAAAGAAACTCACATTCAAACCGCACTCATCACCACATTACTCTAAACACATTCCAGCCCTCCAACCTAATTAGGCATGAAAAACCAAAGGTAAGGTCCCGATAGCCCTCAGCCCCACACACAATTTAGAAGTTAAACCTTTGACCTCAGATCTGAGCCGGTGCAGCAAGTCAGCAATATTCATCTTTATTTTATTCACTTCTTTATCCTCTGGCTCTGGTGAGCTGATCTGAATAAGAATCAGGTTTATTAGGTTTTCTAGGTACTGTACAGTATAAGGAGTTTACCTTGGTCTGCAAGTATATAGCCTTTATGTGGTTCATTTTTAAAGTGTTATTGTGTTTACTGTGAGTGGAATACCTGCCTCTATAGCTTCTTCAGCATGAATAGGGAAAAAGCAGAGGGAAAATGCTCTTCTTTCAAGGATAGAAGCTATTTTACACTTCATGAGCACACAGAGAGAGAGACAACTAAAAAGCTATCATAAGGAGCCTTAAATGAATTCCTACTTCTTTTTTTTTCTAATTCCACACAAAGGCATACAGGAGGTGTGAAAATATACAAATGCTTATGTGTGATATATTGGCAGTCTTTCATCAGATCAGCTTGTTATTTCCCACCTCTCATCTCTAATGGTCCAAGCTGTTCAAATAAAGCTGTCTAGACACTTCAACACCTTGAGTGGGATTAGATTCCGGTGCAATGCACAGGTTAAATTCAGCCTCTCACACCGAGTCAAGTGAGAGTGAGGAGGGTGTTCTGGAGCCTTGCCGAGGGAGCGCTCGGCACATGGGATCCCACAGAGGCCAGCCGGGGTGAGCGGGCCTGACAGAAGCCCGGCTGGATCTGGTGCATCAAACCTCTGTGGCACAGCAATGGAGACAGCGCCCTGGTCTGCGTGCAGCGTCCAGAGAGGAAGCACTCTCAGATGGAAGCGGTAGCTTTTGGATGCCATTAATTTGCAGTGACAGTTTGGCTTTGGTCGGCCACAGTGCTGCATAAGAGAGGTCGACCTTAATATTGCGCTGAGCCTCCTATTTTATGTGCTCGAGAAAAGGAGGGGAGGTAACTGTCTCTCTTTACATACATTTGGTTAAACAGCAGCTGGCAGTCAGCCGTAATTATACACCTAAGCCTGTGCATTATTTATGCCACCTTTTAAAATCCATTAAAAGTCATTTGGTCTCCTCTAAAACCTGTCATTATCGATTGACTTTACTGTAATTGCTGCTTTAAGCCCTCAAAGATTTTCTGCCTGGTGATTAAGGATGTAGGCAAGGCTGCGAGAGTGCGCAGCGAACATACGCTAATCAAGTCCCTGTAAAACTCGCAGGCCCGAGTAGTATTTCACCTGGTGGTCAGCAGCCTGGATTCAGTCTCTGATTTGAGTGGATGGAGGTTTTACAACTCTGATCCGTCAGACGTACCAGTTCTCCTCCTCAGCTAATGATTTGTACACAGTAAGGCTGCGATTAACTTCCACAGTAGCAGTTACAGCATTTGAATCACATTAATCACCTGAATTCCAGAAAAAAAAAGGAAAATCCACATTGCTGACTTTACACTCTGACCCTGATTTTCTTTTTAAAAACCACAATAAACCAGTCAGATCTCACACGAACTCTCTCTATTAAAAGAGAGAGAGAGTAATCAATACTGACATCATTAGCATGGCCTTGCTGGAGCGGCTGTCTCAATGTTCCGTGTTTAACATTTAACGTCATGAGCCATTGGAAATGTTTCTAGGGGGCTTATTAATTCAAACGAAAATCCAGCAGAGTGTGGGGCCACCAAGCAGCTCAGCCATCTAAAGCTAAATGGGATCTCAGTTGCTTTAGTATGGTTTTTAACTGTGAAATGATTGAGCCCGAACTAAGAGTGGTGAGGTTTAAGGACAGCTGTAGGTGTAGAGGATGGTAATGGTAACAGATTGGAGAACAGCAGACCACTCAACAGCGTCTGTGTATGGGCGCAGTGATGTATCCACTCCACCACCGTCCTTATACACTGCAGAATGAAGTCTCAAAGAATAATATCTTGTACTTTCATTGCAATCTGAAAATAGAAGTTTTCTGAATCCATTTTGGCTCTGGGAACTGACATAAAAAACACTCCACAGCAATGCGAGCCATTGTGGAGCGATTCAGTGGTTGTGATAAAAACATAAGGGAAATAGAGAAGAGTGGTTCTTTACTGTTCGAGAGAAGTACTTTAAAAAGGTGTTCAGTAAACTAAATCAAAGGATTTATAATATTTGGATGAAGCCGTATTCACACCTTTGTTATACACATTTTGTGGTCACAGTGGTCTCTTATTGGTCAACATTCACTTTAATTGGTAAATATTCCCATGTGGGAAAACTCCTAGAGGTGGACAATGAGTCAAAGCAGATACTCTGATTACAATTTCACAATGGAGGGGTCAGTGATTGGGTTCATCTTGGCTCTGCTCATCAAGTTTTACATTGTTTGCATTTATCACTTAAGGCAAACAATATATTTTGATGCAATGTTGTTGCAGAAGGCACACATCAGAACAGTTGAGTAAGAGGTGCACATTAATCCACCTGGACTGGCATATGCTCGTCTGCTGAAAATACCTCTGCCCCCAAATATGATCCTACCTGATGGATCTTCAGTTTTTTTCTTTTTTCTTTTAGAACACTCATTTGTGATAAATGTATTGACACCTTCGCAAAATGGTTTTAATTAAACTAGACAGAATTTTTCAGGCGTGCAAACACCCTCATGGGCATAGATGCATGCTAAAATAATGTGTCTGAGGATGGTGCAGACAGGTCAAAATGCTACATCACCAGTAAGTTTACCAATGCCTTTGAAAATCCACTGCAGCGGGAACTACATTTCCACGCCATACGTTTTGGCGATCTATCCAGTTGTTGACCTCATGGTGTTTCTAATTGAAAAGTTATGGGATCACCAGAGCTCACTGGGATGCTGCAGGTGAGGCTGTCAGAGCCTGTGGTATGGCCGCTCGCAGCCTTCTCAGCCAATTCCTCCACCTGCACTCTTGACCCTGCCCTCCCTTCGGCCCTCAGCACTTTATCCTTCACAAAACTCAAAATGCTTTATCCAGTCAACTTCACACTTGGTGGGTAGTCACACACACACACAGATATTGTTTCCTTCCCACCTTTGGACCAAATGGCACCACATTTGCCGTGTTCACCCAGATTTTGTCTGTGAACAA
>JAOWBC010001255.1:6875483-6897713 GCA_028566105.1 Hypoplectrus providencianus | reverse complement strand
CAATGGCCGCTGGGTGGCAGCAATGCTTACATTATGAACAGTGAACATACCAGTTTAAACACATAAAAAAGTTAAAAAATAAAAAAGACACGCAACGGTAAAAGTTTTGGTGTGAATCACAATATAAGGGGGGACACGAGCTGCACGGCGGAGGTCTGCGCTCTCCGAGTGCAATGTTTCTAGTTAAAATTAGATTTTTCTGAAGCATAGGAAGTTCCATAAATAACAGCAACAATATTGTAAAACTCACTCCATGTATCTTACTTTGCCATATATATGGCTGAAGAAAAAAGGAAATATTGTTTGATTCAATTTGTGTGGTAGTTTGGTAAAATAAATAAATAAAAAATATATTTTTTAAAAAGTATATAAAGTTGAATTTCTACGCCAGCAATCTAGTCTTCTCCTTCCACATTTATTGTAACGTTGACCTCTGTAATACCTCCATAATAAAGAAAACACTGCTGTGGGTTGTTGGCTGGTAGTGTATGTGTTGGAAGACTCAATAAAAGTTGATGGACGAATTAAAAGAAGAACGATCAGCACTTCATAAACATTGGATCCAACAACTGCCCAGTTAACAGCATGCCTCACATAATACTTCATCCAAATGTTTTCACAGGCTAGATATTACTTCCAAAGATGATTATAATCATGTTATATATGTAAAGCCAACATACAGGCCCAGGTTAGTAATTAAAATGAAAGCTATTTCAAGCTAGCAATCTGTGTGGGAGTGAAAAGGGAATCTCATCTGCATTCAGAAGTATTTTAAATCAGCCTCTCATGGTTTCAAGGGGGCATGATGGGAATCTACAGGGAGTTATAATGATCAAGATGAAACAAGATATATAACTGACATGAATTTACATTTAGAGGACATAACATGAGGTATACTCAAAGGGACGATTTTACCTGAAATCAAAAATACATGTTTATCTTACCTGTTATGCTTGTAATTAATGTAGATGTTGTATTATTGTGAAGGGAGATAACTTTACAGCTTATTCCATAAATGACAATTCACTCAAATAATTTAGATTAGCACCAAAGGTTAGAGGAAAAATGTATTATGATTTTTGGGTGAGCATCCTTTTAAGGTAAAAGCAAAAAGATGGCCCAGACATGTTAGATGGCAGCTTGGTGTTGAGGATAAGAGGACTGAGGCGGTCTTTGAATACGCCATGAAAGCATAAATCAGTGCCTCCATGTGGTGTTTTTCCTCGACTGTGTCCAGATGTTTATTGTCACAGCGAGCCACAATTACAACAATCAAAGCCCTTGTGTTGTAGCAGCCTTTTTGCTGGACACATGAAAACAGTCAGCGTGTTTTTCCACTTCAAAAGGATTGGATCCTCAGCAAATAAAACAGGACATATGGTCCTTTTAGATTCGGTGTCTGTTTTCAAAATGTATGTTTCCTGCTGCAGGAGCGAACAGCCGACGGGGCCTCTATGCCATCATTATTTCTTTCTGCTCCCACTGTCTTGATTGAGTCCATATAGTGCATAGGAACAAATGACTCTGACTCACAGGCTGCGTCCAGTGCAACTGCAGGGAAATGTTTTCAAAATCCAGTCATTTATCTCAGCTCACACTCCCACTGGACATGAGTCAAGAGGTTTCGTAAGTGAAAGTCTCAACAACGGACAAAGAAGTCCGTAAATGACATGTTTACAGAACATTTACTCCACTTCTGTTATGACACAATATTAATATGACCATATAAAGTGACAAGCCATACTGTGTGAGTTATTGTCTATATGCAGTAGGGGTGCTGAGGCAATTTCTGGCTAAGTAACAGTGATCAATATGCATGTTATCAAGTCAAGAGTCCCCAGTATAAACGGCAGTGTTATCGGCCCGGGAAGAAACATGTTCTCAGAGCAGTTATTCCAGGCACAATGACTTGCTCTTTATTGGAGGCTCATGAAAATCTAAGCCGCCATGCTGTCAAAAGGAGGCCAGCTTTTACTAATATATTTCAAAACTGACTGACTGCAGTGCTGCTGCAAAAGAAACGGGGGAAGGAAAAAAGAGCAACTGAGAAAATTAAACCCACTGCCAGTATATTGACTGCCACTTAGCAGGAGAAGAAAGAGAGCAAATGAAAAAAAAAAGGAGACAATTTTTTATAGCTGCATTGTAAATTAGTGGGGCACAAATAAATGCAATCTCAATATGAGAGAGGCAAATACTACGGGCAAAGCATGGGACCCCGAAGCACCTAAGGGCCAACCAAAGCAATCACAATTATAGCTATTTATAATCAGCATAATGCATCTGAATGCCTCCGCACACCCAGCAGGGGACTAGCGACATCTACAGGTTGCCATTTTGATCGATAGTAACAAGGATGGGCTCACAGTCACCGTGGCAACAGTTGCATATCACGCATGATGCCCAGGTCCGCCTTTGTCCTTTGATAGCGGGCTAATGAGCGGCCCCAACATCCAGTCTGAGATGACTGAGACAGAAGGAGCGAGCGAATGAGTCATGTGAAACAGAGATTTACAGGCGGACAGAGCGAGGACCATTACTGCAGACTGAAATCATCTCAACTCCACAACTGTGTTCAGCCTCAGAGTATCTTGGTAACAGTAGCTGTCACCCGCACTCCCTCCCACAGTTCCATTATCTCCCTCATGCTCGCAGTAAAAAAAAAAAAAATCTCTGCCACAGCTGTAACAGTTCAAACCAGTGGAACACAGCTTGGCCGGGCACCAGTCTGTGTAGGAGAGGGGCATGGGAGCATGGCCGCTAGAAATAATATTATAGGAGGAACAAGTGCACACTTATGCTAGAGAAAAGAGCAAATTAATTAGAGCGAGCTGGAAGAAAGGGGAAAAAAACTAATTTCAATGCTACCATAGGAGACACTATAGATTTTAATCTAAATGAAAAAGCAAAAGCTGCCTAATATCCTTTTTGTAATTACCTTGTCCTAGCCTACATTAGTTCGGTGAATAATATTATACAATGGACCTTAAGTAGTACAGTTTGTATTACAAAACACTAATGCTCCTCAGTCATTAAACAATTCATACATTTGCATGATAACCCAAGCAGGAACAACATCAAGAAATGATGCCTAATAATGTGAGAGCACAAGTAAGAACTGAACTAGTCATTAGGACACAAATCCTTCAGTGAACCATTTATATTTAACATAACTTCTATAAAGTCATATACAACTTTAGAGCTTTTTATTCTTTACCATTTAAAATTTGGAGCCAGGCATGGCCCACACTTGTATCATTATGTCTTCATTTATAATTACACTATTGGCTTTTTCATTTCTCACAGATATTTGTATGAAATGATGTTATATCTTTTATTTGTATGTTGACATGTGTCGACGGCAAACTCCAGCTTGTCAGGAGGTCGCCCTGGTGGGATTGTGTGATATGTTCTTATCAACTGATGTTACAGAGGTGTGACTTTCCTGTCATGTTTTTGACAGTTGGGTCAAACCTCCTGCCGTCAGTCCGCCCCACCAGGACGGCGCTTCGTACAACCAGCTGATAAGAACACGTCACACAACCCCAGCAATGGGACCCTCTGACGAAGACAGGAACTTGCCAGCGAAACATGAGGGCGCCGGCCCTCCTTACATGCACAAGCTTTACCCTTTGGGGAGCTGTCATGTTGTTCATCTCTATAGATTTCAACTAGTTGCTGGACATTTGTGTATGTTGTGTGTGCAATGTGCTGCACTGCTATGAAATCAGCTGCAATAAAAGAGAAAAAAATACATAAAAAGTAATTTTCAAGCCTTTATACATTACTTGGGGTCCTCTGGTACTTGACAAAAAGAAATCAAATCCTCGAGCTATATTCACAACATTTTTTTACCGCGCTATACCTCTTAGGAGTGCTACTAAATGTCACCAAAAGTTTGGCTATGGCCTATGGCTTTCAACTAAAGATCTATTCACAACTGAATTTTGAAGTATTTCCTGAGACAGGGAGAACAGTGTTTAAAAACAAAAGAATATTCAGCCAAAAACAACCTCATAGCTATGGTTTTTGCTTACATGTTGTAAAAATGTAACTTATGCTGTGTGTAAATGTTGTGCGAGGAGCCACAGCCTGCAGGGACAGTCACTGCCCCCCACCAAGTGACACCCAGCTGGGACATGATGTCTCTCAAACAGCAGCCTGAGGCACTGGAAGACACAGGAAGCACGTGTGCCACATCGTCATGAGGATACAACGTCAAGCAGCTTCAACGACAAATCTTGTGTGTCGTCCAGACTGTTCTCATTCCCAGGTCCTCAGATACCAACACGCCCTCACCATCTGATACCAAAGCACCTTAAGGTGTCTCCATGATATGCACTGGGTTTTCAAATAACTCTTTTGTAAACCTTTACAAGTGATACTGAAGTGAGGTGCTGGGTATAAAGAGCAACAAAGATCACGCAGGACGATGGACTGGGGTGGATAAGTCAAACACACGACTTTCACTCAACTTTTGTCCCAAGTCAAGTCAATTTGTATTGATTACTTAACTTTTGTAGTCAAAATACGGTTAAAAAAGAGTTAAAATCAATATTTTATTAATACCCATAATTAAGAGCTAAATTATCAGTATTTTATTGGAGGTCAAAGTATCGTGATACATTGCCTTATCGATATTCTTTCACACCTATTTTGCATTACTGGCAAACACTGGTAATAACTAATATTATTCATCTATCAAATTCCATTTTATTTTAGAATATATTAAATTATGTGTACGAAAACAAGAACTGTCATTTTGTGTGTTGTTTAACTAAACAACTACTCTTTTATTTTTTTACTCTTTCCCCACACAGACAAGTCTGGTTGATGTCAAAGGAAGTGTAACCCTTGAGGCAGACAGCACCGAGGGATTGGTTAATATCTGCTGATTTATTTTCCCAATGTAGACCCTCTGACTCTCCATCTGGTGAATTAATGATGAACCTAAATGCATCAAATGCAAGTCATCAACAAGTGATCAAACGGGGACACAGAACATTTAGGCCTAAAACGCCCCTGTGAAGTCAAAAGTGTGTGCATAATGGTCTGCCTTTCAGGATAAAAGTTCACACAGAATGAGAAATGAAAATGTTTTTCTGTCTTTCATTCATGTAGAATACAAATACTGGTTTTGTTTGATGTTCAATCATCATGCATAGAAACCCAATATACTTACTTTAAAGTGGTTCCAAAGCACATCTGGTGCTCCGCCATTTGTTTTTCAAGAGGCAATGAAAACTCGTATGACCTTAAACTCTCACTGTATGATGCATGATAAGTGAAATTAAACTAATTATTACTTTATATATGATGTCTGTTGGGTTCACAGAATATGAATGTACATTACACACTGAGATGTGGGTAGCAGACATTTCAAATGATTTGTGTTGATAAATCCTCACTTAGAGAAACTAAAGTAAGAGTCTTAGCTCTTACTTAGATTTGTGAGCATATTTCAAAATAAATTCCATTAAAAAACCATTTGGTGCAGCATATTCACAGACAGATACACTAAAATCCTGAAGTAATATTTCATTCACTTTTCCGTATACATGTTCCCATGTCATAGATAATCATAAACCATCAAATTCAAATACAACTCTGCCACATCCAGAAATACTCTGATGACACTGCTCTTGCGGCGTGTGTCAGGAATGGACAGGAATCTTAAATTAGGTATATCTATATCTTATTATAGCTTCCAGTGACTGGAGCCTCCTGAACACCTCAAAGACCAAGGACATGATCATAGATTTCTGTAGGTTCAAGCCCCCCGTTCAGCCAGTGAATACTGGTAGGGTGGACATCGAGGTGGTGCCAGGTATCTCGGTGTATACCTGGATAATAAGCTGGACTGGTCCCTGAACACAGACACTATCTACAAAGAGGGGCAGAGCTGCCTCTTTTTCTTAAGGAAGCTCAGATCTTTTGACATCTGTAGTAAGATACTGCAGATGTTTTATCAGTCTGTGGTGGCAAGTGTGTTGTATAATGCTGCAGTCTGTTGGGGAGGCAGCATCAGACTCAGAGATGCAAGGCGGTTGGACATCGGTTGCATCTTTGACTGGAGCAAGTTAAGGCCCATTGGGTCCCTGTATTCACTTTGACGACAGGATGTGAGCCTTGTTTATACCATAGTGACTAAATAAAACTAATGTAGTATTTTCTATCCTTTAATTTATTGGTGATGGTGGTTGTTGTATCTTTAAAGCATTGAATGGATTTAAAATTAGTGTAATCATTCGCACTCTCATTCACTCCTATAGGTAACTTAGAGACAACAACTAAATCTAAGCTGCATGTTTTTGGACTGTGGCACGAAACCAGAGTATCCAGAGAGAACCAACGCTGACACTGGGATGCGAACTCTACACAGAAGAGCTGCAGGCTGGAGTCAAACCCATGAGGCTTTTGAAAAAAGAAAAATACACATCATTTACTGGAAGGAAGCAATCTTAAATTCCAGTTATACTGTGTGTCTGTTTGCGTTAATTTAATATATATTTTATTGGATTGGTAGAGTGTTCAACTGAATATAAAACATGGAGAAACATGCATATGTGTTCAATTACATGTGAGGTAAAGTGCAAAAATTGAGGTGTTATGTTGCAAACAGATTGACTTTTTATATCCATCCACAACGACATGAATCTGACAGTGATGCACACGTCCATCATATTTTATGTGACACTGTAAATTGTGTGAATTTAAGAAATGGTCACTTTTTCCACCTATCATTATATAAAACACCACCATGAATTACACCCTACATCCTTGCTGTCATAGGTGAAAACCGGTACTCATGCATCAACTGCACTGTGTTGAACAGTCAAGAAAGTAGCTGAGGCTGTTTAACTTAATGGGATGTGGAGGCAATAGGGATGTCTGGCTCAGCAGCTCTGACTGACGATGCCATCTCAGACGGATGGCAGATAATTCACAGCTGGTCTGAAAATAGCACTGAAAATCAGGCCAATAACTGCACAACACAGTGATATAGTGCAACACTGAATCAGATGGATGGCCTATACAACAGAAAATTGTGTTGACTTCCAACTTCCGGCATTGAAAAATTGCACAAAAGAACTCTTTTAACTCTTACGACTCATCTTCTCTGGAGTATAATCCACTGCACCGAAGAGGATCAAGTGAAATTGTCCTTTACATCCTTTTTGTCATATGGTCTCAATAACAGCAAACATGTTGAAGGGCACTACTGGTTGCAAGTGAATTTGTGTGTGCTTCCATGTGGTAGAAAAGGAGGGCGATAGGGCATCATGCTCTATTTCTGCTATCTTTCTATTTTCATTATTTCTGTAGAGGTAGTCAAACTAATACTCCACTCCAATCCCTGCAGCACAGTATAACCTGTCTATGAGCTTATGTCACAATACAGAGATCACATATCGAAGTCACACCAATCCCCACACACACACACACTCACTATCAGAGTGTCTTATGTCTCTCTGGCTTTATTTATCACATGCTTTCTGTTGCCCTTCTGTATCCTGATCTTTACAGACTGAATCATCTCAGCAATTCTTTCTATGTACCAAAAGCATTGTGGTAACAAATCTCACAGTCTCATCTCACCTGTGTTTATGTCAGGGATGTGCTGCTCGTGTTTTCCAATCTCAGCACTGAATATTAACATGATTACATTACAGAGGCAAATCGGATATGGGCCCGGCTTTCATTTCAACCTCCTTGTAGATAGCGGACTTATATGTGGAAGTGTGAAAGCCCAACCAACTCTGCAGAACAGCATTACCAGACAAAACCGTGTGAGATCAATGTGCTTTGACAGGGGGCAGAGCAAAATAACAACTGACAAACAGAACAATGATTTTGGCAGAAGTAGATGTGGTGGCATTGATGCAATCTGCTGTAAGTCTGGCAACAGGGCAAGCAAAAGCCACGAGCAAAGCTGAGCAAGAGCTGCATGGGCTACATCATGCTGTGTGTGTGTGAGATGATACTGGAGAGGAGCTGTGATCTGCAGCGTCCTCCAACATGACATTATGGGGATAAAATTACTTTGTAAGATACAAAAAATACTGGTATGATACAAGACATCTTCATTTTATGTTACTAAGCACAGGCAGAACAAAAAATGCAGACATAACATTTGTTTTATGGACATTTTGCAGTTTTAGCTCCGAGCCCAACTTTTCCACCATGTCAACAGAGTAAAGCAAGAAGTTAAGTTTCACTGTATCAATTCAAGTAAGGAGCTTCCCTGACCTGCCTCAACTGCAGGAGCACTGCAAATCCAAGTGTTTGAACTGAATGCCTTGGTCAATGGCTCGCCATGTGGTGTTTGCATGTTCTCCCCTTGACAACGTGGGTCCTCTCAGGGTCCTCCAGCATTGCTAGGTGTAAATAAAGCTGTCTCTATGCGTCACTAGCCACTTTCAGACTGCCTTTTCAAGCTGCAATATTCATGCGTCTGTGACATTTTGCCCTCGATCTGAATGTCCCAGAGACATAATTGGTGTCAAACAAATACAATATGTTTAAGTTTGAATTTAAGTTGTAACCTATGCTAATTTTTTAAGTGAGTCCAGGGTCTCTACAGTCATATTTTGGGTTTTATAACAGGACACATACTTTCATTTTGAAACAGGTCTTGACTTCAGACAGATCACTCTACTCCCTGCACTCTTTTCCGTCTCAGCAATGTCTTCTGACACGTGCAGAATGTGGCTTGGCATTGTCTTAATAAGAAAGGACATCCCTTTAAAAGACATGTCTGGGTGGCAGCACATGTTGCTCTTAAATCACTTTCAGCACCACTGGTGCCTTCAGCATAAATGGTGCCTTTGCAGGTGTAACTAACATGGACTTGTTACATTTCAAGCATTAAGAATAAAAAAAAAGGTGTCATATCCGTATTCTGAAAATATTTATAACTAAAGATAGAAGTGACTGTAAGTAATGCAGCACACTTCTGTTTCACAGTCAGACTTTTTACAGTGGTGAGAGATGACAATATGAATTATACAATATTCTCAATGGAATTTTGAAAGCATATCAAACACAAACATCTTCAGCTTTGACAAACATTCTGCAGCATGAATAGAGCAATAAATGTCTGACAAGTAAACTCTTCAAGTGAAAAGATCTAAGATAGTCTGTAAAACACGGACAGTCACCACATTATTTTACTTCATTTAGTTATGAAAGGCCTCAAATTAGCTAGTTTTTAACTACATAAGCACATTAGGATCAGTTCCATCTTCATGCATGTTGCCATGGTAAAGTCTATTCCAGCCAGTTACTGCCTCATCGGTGTGTCATCAGAGTATTTACTATAATATTACTTTGATGCTTTTGTCTATTGTTTCACATGTTCACATCTCAACAGGTAGGTTAAGTTTAAAACAACGAAGCAGGTTAAAGTCTCTGTGGGTTTAAGGAGGAATTGGAAAACCAAGAAGAGGAGAACCAAGCCAGGCACGTGGGCACACATGAACAGAAGGACAGGGCTGGCTCCTGAAGGCCATCCAGGAGCCAGCACAACAAAGCTCACAGGTGGACTCACTCAGTGCCTCAAGGCAGGGAAACACCACACAGCTTCAGGAAGAGTCAGACAGATGCAAGAAGCAGAGGTAAAACTCTAGTTTGGGGGAAAATGGCTGTGGCTTTTACCAGGGAATCTATCAATAAACAGGGTTTGCAACAGGAAAAAAAAAGAAAAACACTGGAAAGTCAGGCATGAACACAACGGCTGTGTCCCTCTTCACTACATAGTGCACTATATCCTGAATATGCCATTTTATATGGTGTCCAAATTTGGAGCATCACTATACACTACATACTGCACTCCATACGTCCCATAATGCATTGTGAAGAGTAGGGAGCAGCAGGTGGTCATGAGACGGACAATTTGGACCATCAAGCAGTGCAGTTTGTGAAAAAAAAAAAAAAAAGTATACATGTTTTAATTGCCCAACTGATGCAAACTCATATTGCGCAACTGTTGTTCACTATATAGTCCACTGTCTGCTGCTCACTGTTTGCTGGATATGGAGTAGGGAATAAAGGAGTGTTTCTGGGCTCAACCAATGAAATATCTGGAAACATGTAAGGCAGTAGACTTTGTACCGGCTTGATTGGTGATCTGAAGCAGCTGAGTGAACAGGTGAGTGGTGTTAGGCTAATGAGGGCGGCATGGCTGGCAGAAAGAGTTGTAAAGCTCTGAGATACAGAGGCTGCAGGAATGAACAGGAGGTAGCAGAGCTGAACTGTGACATTCTGGGCTTTCTGTTGATTGTTTCATTTTCTGTTGATCCATGATGATGAATTAAAACTGCATACTTGAAACATGTAACAAGAGTCATGAGAGAATGTAAACAACATAAGAATGATAAATCGGAACAAGGACTTCACAGTGGAATATTATTCAAATGTAGGTGATGCATGTAAAAAGACAGCACAAGCGAGGACAGAAGTGTGTGGCAGTGTATGAAGTAATACCCTGCAGTAATACCCTTTTTACAACAGTTCTTAGTACTTATGAATCTGGAATCTTTATAATCTCAGTCAAGCCTGGCTCTGTGGGGGTGTGAGAGATGTTAAAAGCTGCTACTGACACACGTAACCTTTTCCTTTTCACATAGCCTCTATCTATTTTACTGAGTCTCTTTGAGGGTTATAATTCTTTTTGGAGAGGAAGCTTTGAACTTAGGTGACCAAATCCAAAAAATGCCAGGCTTGACAGTGTTTTTATTTTTTTCCCCAGGACATTGAAGTACTTTAAGAAAAAAAAAACTGCACAGAAAAAGGATACAGGACTCATGTTAGTAGATAACATGAACTATGGTCAAAGCTTTGTGCCTTTTAGTGCATTTTTGATATAAAGTTATTGATGGCAGAGATTTTCTTCAGGGGATATTCACCCGAAGAAATCTTTGAGAAATCTTTGATTCAGATCTAAGTTTTAAACCTCACATTAAAAACATGAGTAGAAATTTCCAGAGACATTAATCCATGCCTTTATTACCTGCAGGATGGACTACGGTAATGCTCCTACAAAAGGCTATAATGCAATTACAGTTACTCTAACAATTAGTTGAATATTTGCTGAACCGAAGCACATATTACACTGATTTTAAAGCCACACACTGACTGCCTGTTTGCTTCAGAATTGATTTTATCCCTCGTCAGATTTTTTGGCCACTTTTTCTTTAGCAAGCTTAATTTAAAGGATATAGAGAATATACTATATACCATGTGATACAAGAGAATAGGAAGGAAGGTATCAAATATGTCATATCAGGAAGGCGTAAGATATTGCGTCAAAGTTAGCAACTTTGACGCAACCTACGTTGTAGGTTGGCACCACTTTGTAACAAAACCGCAACAATCCCAAAAGCTCATGGGAAATGGGCTTCAGAAAGCCATACATTGATATACCTTAATGGGTTTTTGTCCCACCAGTTTGATTGTCTGCTTTACCCTGATTGGTTGATTGGTTTCACCTATCCCATGTTATTCTTCCTTTCTCCTTTTACTTCGTCAGCTTCAAAATCACAAACTTCTGACAAGCATGTCTGCTTTCATGTAGTATTCTGCTTTCATGCATTGGTCTTCTTGGCTGTAATGCAAAAAAAAAGAAGCAATTTTTCAGTATGCAATTTGGAAAGCAGCCTTAGTGTTTTGTTTGTTTTTTACTCTGTGCCACTCTGTCGCTGCACTTTTGTTACTTCAAGCGTTGCATGTACCTGGTGTATAATTTTCCCAGGGCATTGTGTACCACTATTTCTTACCAGGCTTTGGATTTACCTGCTACCTACCAGCTCCCCGCTAACTGACAGCTGTTTTCTGTCTGCCCATAAGCCAGTTTTGTAATAAATCATTGAATTCTTCCTGCTGCCTCCTCATCTGTTCATCTATGTTTGGATCCAGTCCTGCATTACCTTAGATGTGATAGGGTGAGTTTGTTGGGAAGCCTTACAGCATGTTCAAATCGTCCCAAGAATAAAACAATGTTTAAGAAGCATTGTGTATGATAGTAGATAGATAGATGCAGATTGAAGACAACTTACAAACCCTTTGCAAACCTTCTCTATCCAAACACACAGAGAGTGGCCTTCAGATAACATGACGATACTGAAAGTAGTCCATTAAACCACAAACATTTAAAGTCTTAAGTACAAAATCATATACAAAAACAGGTAATGACATCCTTGTACAGGTCTGAGGCATATTATGCAGGAATTTCTGTTACTTGTAGTTATTGTTTGGTAACACAACATTCAAACTCAGCCTGTTGTCACTGGATCCATAACATTGATGGAAAAGTACCATTTACTTAGACTACTTTGGACAAGTTTTATTAAATATATTGTATATTATATTTGTGCCTGAAGGGCCATGAAATGTCCCAAAAAAATGGAAAGGATAAGTACAGGCATAGCAGTTTCTTTACAAATACAGACACTTCCAGTGAATGTCAAGGGATGACTGAGAGGGATTATAGAGTCTATAAATTGTTTTGTTTTTTTAGGGAAATCCTTCATAGCATACCCTTAATGATACCAAACCATTGTCTTGGATATAGTCTAATCAGGTTGCTATCTGGCATTATGTTGTCTTTTAATGTTTGGTCAGCAGAGAAGAGAGTAATCCAGGTGAGTACAACATCCTGTATATTCATTTAATATGAGTGTTCTGTTAACTGTTGTTAAATGGAACTACTTGGATAGGTTCAGAAAACCAAAATTACTTGTTGAGTACATTAGTCATGTAACTCAACTACTGTATACAGTATAACTTCCTCATGTACAGTCTTGTTACATGCAAAAAGTTAACTCACAAGTGACCTTAACACAGTACCTGAATTTTGATGTCACAGAGAACATGAAGGTCTTCTGGCTACTGGTCAATCCATTTGCCCCAAAATCCTCCATACTGGGAACCGGTCCTTTGCTACCATCACAATTGCTTTGATGACTTTAGGGGTAATCAGTTCCCAAAATATTAATTATTCTAGATACCAGATGGCCATGTTAAAGATTGGGACGAGTTTTTGCCTCAGTATAATTCAAATACAGTTCTGTACAAAGAATGCTTCTGGTCAGGAACAAATGTCACTCTTTGCTCGTGCACTCCTCTTCTGTTTTGTGCATTAAAAAAAAACAAAAAAAAAAAAAAACACGCAAACTGACGCATCAAGCCCAAGACATACAGTGATGGCTGACCAAAATAATTTCAACATTTTGAGCTTTTTTTTTTTACAGTTGTGACTGAAAACATCATAGACTGTGAAACTATGTATTCAGTGGCGTTAATAATGTAAATGGAAACCATTTAAAATGAGAGGTGAGGCGAAGTAATGTGTTTGGGACCTCACCACTCAACAACTGTTCCCTTTCTTTATCATCGTGCCCTGGGCTGAAACAGAGGTAAATAGATGAAATTGTGATTCAGACAGCAGTGGTGGTCCAATCAATTGCTTTTTCAGATGCTTGTATTACTGCCCAGGCATTTTAAACACTCGTCTGTGCCTTCATGCTTTTTTTTCCAATGCGAGATGCTTCTGGAGCCTCCTCCTTCTTTCAAATGATGCATTGATGCTGTCAAGCCAGCCATATGCTGACCAATTGAGAGGCAATCCACAGATGTATACTCTCGCACTTAAATTCAAATGCACCAGAGACGTTACAGTTTACCGAGAGGAGAACAAACAGTGTTAATGGACAGCTCATTAGGTAAATACAGAGAGAGAATCAAGCTGTATGCCTCAGATGTCTTCTTGATGTCATTAGCTTAAAATTACCATCTCATACACTAACTTTGACCTTGTACTTGATGCACTTATGGATTGAAGTCATAATAGGGTTCACAAAGAAGGGTGCATATTAATGCCCTTTTCAAAGAACAGCTTCACGTGAAAATTGCCCCAAATAGCTATGCCTATGTGATATATCCTTGTGAAATTTGGATTTAAACTGTTCCAAATGTTTCAACCATTTCCAAACCAAGAGTAATGTGTACTTTTATCCGAGGACATGTTTTGTATGTTACTGGCAATGTTTTCAAAAGTTGTCAGAAACTCACCTTTTATCCCAATTTAAGGCATGCTGATACATTACACATTCTCTATTTGGGTGGGATTTCACTATATATAGAGAGGGTTATGAGATATGAGATATATATTTATCTGATAAGCAACTGTTCAGCTTTAGCCCCACAGCTTATAACTCAAAACTGCTCTATCAAAGTTTAGACTGGTTTTAATCACCAGGGCCATTTCTTTTGGAAAAGATGAGACCTCTGCAAGTAATTTTGTCTCCTGAAAACCTCCCCAATAGCTGAATCTTAACCTATCAAAGAAACAAGTGGAGTGAACGTTTGCAGCAGTTCAGGTAATGATTCCTCCACTGACGAGCCAAAGGGCCTCGGAGAAACACTGATTTTTAATCACCGGTTTAAGTTTGAGTGGAGGATAAGTCTGCTGATGATAAAGCTCCTGGGTAAAAACCTCCTAAACGAAGAGCAATTAATGGATCCTAACTGGGAGAAGTGACTGCCTTGCTCCATCTTATGTTTTTGTTTTGATTAAGAATCCTCTGCTGGCATGGGGGAAATTACGACTTGCACTTTAAAGGACGTCACAATTTAAGTCCAGAAGATGGATTTTGTTATGTTTGCATGGAATTGGTCACAGAGATGTAGTTGTATAGACTTGTAGAGTGCTTTTCTAGTCTTAGCAAACACTCAAAGCACTAAAGTGCTCATTCACTCATTGCAACAACCCTTAACTATCACTAGTAATATGGATGTTCAGTATCTTACCATGGATCAACTACCAACCCTCTTATCAGTGGGCAACCACTCCAACTGAGCCACAGCTGCTGATGTACATTGAGTTTAGGTTCTTCCCCTTTCACACATGACCACTATGCCAATTTGTTTAGTTAACATTTTGGCCTGCAATTCCAGCGGGCCTCTATAGGGGGCACTGCTGCACCCTCAGAGCCCCATACTTCATCACTGCTTCTGACTAAAGGTTTGAAGTCTTCCTCAGACTGGAAGCCAGTGTCAGAGCTGGTTTGTTCCATCTCCAACATTTAACATCTATATTAATTTAACATGAGCAGGCCCGTGTTAAAGGGTTTGGTCGCAGCCTGCTGTGCAAGCAAAAGCATGGATAAAGGTGTCTGCTGAGAAATTGTTTCTACAAAACGGTCCAAGATCAGATGTTTGGTTTTTTTTGTTTCAAAAGCCAAACTTTTTATGCAGAAAAAAAGGCTGATTTATAAAAGGAAAATTGTGTGATGATGAGTGTAATAATACAACAGGTGTGCATATTTTCAGTTGAAATATAATTCTTTTAAGTTATGTAAAGCTTTGAGCCAGGGTTGGAACAAACTTGGGGTTCATTTGGGATCAAAGTAACAAAGCCTGGTTTGGTTTTTTGCCGTTGCCGCTTCTTTGACAATGAGGCTTTGCTGACTTGTATTTCGGGGTTATAACTGCAGACTTTTCAAATGCAAATTTGATAAGTATGGGTTTTTTTTGTTATGTGGAAGAGAGAAACACTCTAGTCCTTTGTACTTCTGTGTTTGTGTTAAGTGTAAGTCTGTAGCCCCAAAAGTTAGCTGTTTTTAGTTTTGGAATTAAGAAAGAAAAAAAACTGTTAAACAAATGACACATAACAATCCCAGCACTGTGGGAACTTGAGCTTTTCTCCAAGTGTACATTTCAGCCCTTATAAGTGAACTGATACGTTTTTTTTTTTTTTTTACTTTACTAGGCAATTATTGAGCAATTCTTTTCGAACTACACTTGTTAACTTTTTAACGTTTTTAACTAGTGAACATTTTGGCAAAAAATAATTAACTAGTGATTCTTTATTAACCCGACGAGATAACTAATAAGCAGAAAAATACCCTGGCTCGTGAAACTAGTGGATTTTTGGCTTTGCCGAGCAAACTAGTAGGACTGAAAACAAGCCAAAATGCTGTAACTAGGACATCATGGCACATACAAGTTGAATCTGAAAGGAAAATTGTATTTCAAAAAATGTTGACTCATCCTTCCAACTTTCTCATTCTCTGACACAAGTAAGAGCGATAACAATAGAACACTTCAAAGCGCTTTGAAAAAAATAGACGTGTGTAAAATGTACAAAATAGTACAAAGCAATGGAGAGAAGTCTAGGGTCTAACAAAACGTACATCACTCTGGAGGGCTGAAGAGCTATGAACCACAGAAACTGACAAGGTCTGGACTATGAGATGCTAACTGCATACAATTGTGTACTGCAAATATCCGTGTATGTGCAAGTTTGTGTTCATCGGATATTCTTTTTGCGTGTGTGGCTGTCATTAATAATGCATGTGTGTGCGTTTATTTGTTTGCACACATGTAACTGCACAGGATGCATCTGGCTGCCTATGATATTTCGCATTTCCATTCAGGCAGAGACTAAGTAGGCTGGCACCTAATGAGCCGATTACTGGGAGCAGCATATGGTGTGTTCTGTATGGTTCTCTTGGCTCCACCATTAGCACTGATGAGAGCTGGGAGAGATGTGGAGAGTGGGTGGGTCAGCTTGGGGAGAAAATGCACAGACATGCATCTACTTAGACACACAAAGCTGTTTGTGATTAAAAGACGGAAGCGTGATGGAATGCACAAACGGAGAGGGCGCAGAAGAGGCTGCAACGTTTGGAAACTTCTTTCATTCATCTTATGCCATTATGACATTCCTGCAGGTCCACTTCAGATGAGACAGTCCTCAAAAAGGCAGTTTTTAATTAATGAGGGAATGCTTTTGGCAGCTGAGATTGATGAATATTTTCAGGAAATGATAAAATAATGTAAACATGTCATTGAACAGTTATAATTAAACGTACAAAAAATCTCTATGATGAAAATAAAACAGGTTTTACTTATTCAAACTGTGCACTCCGAGTGCTTTAATGTGTGTTCTTGAAATAGACACAGTCAAGTCATAAGCTTTTTGTCCTAAAATAGTCTCTTTCTTATGTGCCCTCTCATTGGTTCAGACAAAACGGATATGAGTGATTGTCAACTTGTGTCGACCAAAGACTAACATAAATGTCAGTGGATGGAGGATAAGAGAAGGAAATTCATTGACACATTGGAACACTTTCTAAACATTAGATATATTTGAATTCAGTCATTCAAGTCAACAAGCTTAGATCCAAATGAAGGCATGAGTCAGTGGTGCCAAGGTCCAGCTGAGTCCAAAGTTATGAAATTTGTAGCTCAAGTCTGACCTATGTTCAATTCATGTGACAGGAATCCAAACCTCTGATGAATAGAGTGACATCTGTAGTATCAAGGTCATCTCTGAATCACACATTTTGTGCAATTACAAATATCAATCCTGACTTCACAAGCCCTCAAATTACAAATTAAAACCAAACTTGAAAGAAAAATGAATCCTTGAACATCATCTTTCATCATATTTTGAAATGCAATGTATTGGTACAGAGTCCATCCAAACTACAAGTGCAACTACAGATAATTGTGTTTGTCTGCCACCGGTGCTGAGTGAATACTGTGATGTAGGTTTAGCAGAGCTTTTGGACCAGTATCAGCTTCCAACTGTGCTGAAAGTGAGGTTAACAGGAGCACTGAGAACAAACCAAACATTATAGGTGCATTCTCCATAGAGTTCATTCACTACAGGTTTGTGACTACAAGCAACACCTGCATATTGTTCTTAATTATTTGTGATATACTTTAAAAATATCACATGCAGCTCTAAGATTTTTTGTTTATGCAGAAAAGTTCTCATTAAAATTTGAATTAATACAATGAATTAAAATCCTATTACATGCGACTAGCTTAGTGGTTTGTCCTGAGTCTGCATATGCCAAATGTGGCCATAACATCTCCCACGAGTTCCCTGGAAAACTTTGAAATATCTAAACTTTAATAATATAATAATCCAAAATGAGAAGCCTTTTTATTAGTGCATAATTCAGGCTCATTGATTATTTATCGAAGCGGCTGGGGGCTGGCTGCAGTCTGAAAGGTTATATAGTAATATTCCTTTTTCAGAAATAACCCCAAAAGAAGGAAGGGCGATGGCGTTTTAATTTAAATGAAACCACCATTGGTTTGAGCTGGATGCACAAGCTCTCTGTCTTTCTATCATGTCATCTCATTGACAGCTCAGTCTCTGTCTTATTTCTGCGCTCTCTCTCTGCTGAATACAAACCCTTTTCTGTCTTTCGCTTCCTGTACTTCACTATCACTGTCTTTCTTCAAATCATTATTACTGCACTCCATCTCCCATTATCCCATTATATCATTGTCATTTCTATAAGAAGTGGATCTCACAGAAATTATGTATGTTTAGTACCCTGATTAAAAATGAAAGTGAATCTGGTAAATGCATGTTAATTTGCACATATTTTCATGTTCAATAGATATGCTGAGCACTTACTCAAAAAACTCTATTATGCTTTATTAGCATTACATTGGATAGACTAGAGTATTCTTATTCACATGTCCATCATTATCAGGACTTTGTCTCAGATACTGATGCAAAAGTTATCCTTATCTTATGTTCTTTGAATTCACAGTTTTATATAAACCTTACTTATTTGAATCTAAGCCAATTCACAACTTTAATTTACATAATAAACATACTTTTTTTTAAACTGGGCCATGATAATTTTCCTGACAATAACCAAATAGGTTTGTTTGTAGTTGCAACTTCAATATATGTAACAAACATTATTTTCATCATGTTTAACTTAAGCCAGGATCTTTGAAGTCCTAATGTTAACCATGTGTTCCACCTTTTTAAAACCACCCCAGCAGTGGTGTAGAGAAGTTACACCTCCTGAGCAGGTGTCCATATGTCAACTGTTGGAAATGAGAAAAGGTCCAATAGACTACCACTTACACTCTTAGTCTCCTGTCAGTATGTGCCAAATTAAACTTTTTTTCCTTTTTTTATTTAGAAATGTGTACAAAAAAAGTCACATCATCAAGGAAGGTTCTATTCCCTGAAAAATAATGGGTGCAGACAGACCTTATTCTTGGATTACTCCTGTCATCCGACCGACCCACTGCTCTGTCTAAATGATGCATATTTAGAAAGTTATTGATTTAACCTCAGAACATAATATCAAACCTAATACCTACATATAGCCATATGCCTACAATTAACCTAACATGAGTGTGTACCTTAATTGTATTAACCACACTGGAATGTCAACTCTACCCCTTCTAAAGAAATAAAAACATTTCATTACTTCACAAAGAATCAAATGAAGGATCACTGGCAGCATGTTGGCACAATATGCTGCAGGATCCAATAAAAAGACATTTTTCAAAGAAAAAAAGCCCTCAGTCATTGTTGTCCCTGAACAATGAATAACAGCCCTCAGCTACCTTTGTCCCCACATGATTTTGATCATATTTGTCCCTGTGCTGACTTTCTTCAGTAAACACAGCAAAGCAATACTGTTGGAAGCAGATTTTACCAGTGTTGTGGTACTTGAGATTGGTCTTGGTCTCGAAACTAGTATCAAAACCACTTTTTGAAGGTCTCGGACCCGTCTTGGAATCGACTACATTTTTACTCGGTCTTGTCTCAGACAAAGCGGACTTGGGATTATATTTCAACACCAGTCAAGACCACAACTTTGGGGATATCAATTTACTTTTTAATATAATTACTGTGATTTTACATAAAATGTATTGCTTTGAGTACAACTAGAATTGCCAACCATCCCTTGAAAGACAAAATCGTCCCGTATTTAGAAACAAAAGCATCCATTCAGTATTGAGCTGAAAAGGGACACACTTTGTCCCGTATTACTGTGACGGTAAAAAAAAGTCCGAAAAAATTGCCATCGTAAAACGCATAACAGGCCACTTTTTATGAACATTTACGGTAAACTTGTTCCCTTATGGTCCTGCTCTGTGACCAATCAGCTGACAGTATATTCACACACGAGAATGACGATACAGAATACTCTCATCTCATTGGTCGAGTTGCTATGGAGGAGACACGGTACGTTAGCCATGTCCTCCCAACTGTTAATTTGACTGAAAACAGTGTGTGTTTAGGAAAAATGTGGGAGCCTAAATCTGGGAAAGTTGCAGCTAAACTGTGAGGAAACACCACTGCTCAATACTTCATAATGTTGGCAAGATAGAAAAAAAACATTTTCTTTACTAGGATTAAACAGCATTCATCTGTAAAAGACTCAACTATTTCTGAAAAGAGAATGATGTCTATGCATTTTTGACGGGGTAATGCCTCGGAGAAGAGGAAGTGTAACTCTTTCAAACGAATTATCATTTATTGCGTCAGTCAGTAAAGAAAGCCACTAAGAAACTCTCTAGGAAAACAGTCTCCAATCTCCATGTCAGTAATTGAGAAGTGCAGTTCTGCTGCTTTTGTCAGGTCAGGAGTCATTACGCTGTTAAACAGTGATTGACCCCAGAGGAAGGAATAAATAAATAGCAATATAAACACATTTACTTTTTTGATCTGTGTATAAAAATCATACCATGAAAGTAGTTGAAAAGTCCAAGCTTCAACAAGGATAACCCCTAGATTCGCTTTTCCAGAAACAAAATGCTCTCACGCCAACATCCATGCTAAAAATGTCAGCTGGAAGCCTGTTCCCTGGCATATACCATCCATATAGTAGCATAATATAACACGTTTGTGTGGTTAGGGTTAGGGCACATTTGATCACCTCTCGACACCACCACTTTGTATAACAAATGCTCCTCAAAGTGTGTCTCAACTGAGGGAAGTGACTGGCTGTACTCAGACAGCTGTATTTAACTTGGTGCTGGGTTAGCAAGGTCGCAGAGGCCTTTCGGCTTCAGTGGGAGAGGCTGGCTCTGTGTTTAATGAGCTTAAAGCGGACCCAGACTTTGGTCTCTTTCATCCCTGTAGCAGTCAGTGCAGCCAAGCAAGGAAAGACCCCTTTACAACCCCCACCCCTCCACAGTCCCCTCTTTATTTCAGATTCTCTGTCTCTGTGTGTCTGTTCCTGTACCTGGTCCGGTCGTTTATTCTGTCGGATACGCTCAGCATCAGGCCTGGCAATGATCGTGTGCAGTTTTGCTCCTCTGCCTACTGGCTGTCAATGCACTGCTTTGGTACTTTCCACTGCTGCTTCATTAGCTGTGGCTTCCTCTGTATCAAACCCTAAGAATAGAGCAGGTGCAAACACAGGGTTTACATCAGAGCAGTGTCTTTTAATATGTCATGAAGAAATGGCCTTGATCTTAGAAATGCAGGGGCAGTTCTTCTCAGGTTGTCATAGGCTAGAACCACCAGAGCGGATCATCTGTTTAGGGGAAAGTAATTACTCTTTCTTCCTGTAGCAGTGACAAGCCCTTCACCGAGACACCTAATTGCCAGTAGAGATTCGTTAGCTGCACAGATGCCAGCGGCTGAGGTAGCTACTGGGCATCTCCCTGGAGTGAATATGTGTAACTCTAAAAACTACAGTCTGGCTGTGCCAAAGTCTTTAGCTCCAGTAAGACATTCAGGGTTTCTGCTGTTTGATTATCAGATTCATTCACATGTGTTAAACTCTGTGGAAAAAAATGAGGAAATGAATAAAAAAGACTGTGAGAAAAAACAAAATAAGAGACAGAAGGCTAGGGATCAAAGAGCAGCAGAGAATAGTGAGGTAATTTACCTCTGTCTAATAAGCCCCAACCCCTGTCCTTTCATTCATCTTAAGGAGGCAGCGAGGGCAGGCTGGTGGTGAGACACTGTCATACTGATGGAGTTGAAAGGGATGAAGATCTTCGTTAGTGCCCAGATCAGGTGTCCCTTGGGCTGGCTGTGCTCCAAGACCAAGCTGTGGTCTGTACCAGGGCTCCACCTGCTGTGAGTGGGGAAGTGCTGGTGTTAGTTGTAATTCAAAAGTCAAGGGAAATTGAGGATGCTGGTGGACTTGCCTTACAAATCAATAAAAAAGCGTTGGGGACTTAAGTTATTTCATAGAAATGTTCCTATTAATGTTTGTCCCACACATTCTATAAAACTACATTTGATAATGATTGATATTGAAGAGTAACACCCAGACCAAAGAACCTCTGGTGCTGACATTTAGCCTTTATATTATGCTTACAATCCAAGCAACATTGCAATGTTCAAATTATTGTGCAATGTTGCATCATTGTAAAATAATTCACTTTGGTCACATACACAGAACCACAGTTAAACATAAAGTGTACACCCACCAAAGC
>JAOWBC010001255.1:6861889-6875383 GCA_028566105.1 Hypoplectrus providencianus | reverse complement strand
GATCTTTGTTCAACAGAGGTTTAAATATATAAACTTTAAACTGAACTGAGCCTTTAATGTGGTCGGCTGTCAAGGTAGTGAAGCTTTAATGGACATCAACATGGTTCATACACCAGGGTTACATGTAACTAAAAGATTTAGCTCTTCAGTCACAGTAATGTAGTCAAGAAAGCAAAAGTTATCTGTAATCCTTGTAATTTCCTCTCATTCTGTCATAGTAATAGGCCGACAGCAAGTTATAGCTTGGGTGCAAGATTTACTTAAAATGTTATGTTATAAGCAGGATGTAATTTACTCATTGACATATTTCTGCCAATGCTTTAGTTTGGTCATTATTGTAATTTATTTTTCTCTTTGCTGATCCTGCCTTTGTATCAGCTATTACTACAATAAAAACATAAAAATACAATTCTTTAAACAAAAATCTCCCCCTGGTAACTTTTAATTGGCCACTGTGATACTCACTGTGAAAGCTTTCCTGAGAAAATATTAACATAGGTTCTTCCTCTCTGAGTGAAGAGAGGCATTAAAAATAACTTTACAGAAATAGCCAGTCACCTCGCTGATGGACTTCTTTGCCAATGTAGGTCATGCAGAGCCATCATTATGATTGACTGTTTCATCACCAGTTACTCCTTGCACCTTTTGCTCTATGCTAAAATCAAAAGGATGCAGTTTGTTGGAGCACAAGCAAGGGTTTAATTATTATTAAACTCTTTCAAATAGTCTTATAAAAATCCTATCCTATCCTTTATAAAGTTACAAAGGCAACAAATAAAATAAATTATCTGCTTATAGATTTATTTGTCTTACAACTCAACTAAAGATCCAAAAGTCAGCAGCAGATGAATACATCAGGTCTGGGTGATGGGAAACAATAAGGAGACTTTCTCAAATAAATACATAATGGTTTGCTGGAGACCTAGCACCAACACTGTTTTACAATTGTATTTTATTTGTAAAATATAGTTTTTCACATTTCATTTGATTAAGTTTTGAGTAATCCACTTGCTATATTTGGATAGCAGCCTGACTACTTCTAAATGCAATGCCTCGCTGGTCAATGTGAGCCCGAAACTCAAGTCAAATACCCTCACCGGCCACTTTATTATGTAAATCCATGCAACTGCTCATTAACGCAAATATGGCACCATACGGGCTGAGTATTTCACAAATTGCTGACTTGTGGGATCCTCAGCCACAACCATTTCTAGTCCGAAGATGGGAATGAAAAGGAAAGGAAATATCCAGTGAGCTAAAATATGTTGTTGATGCCAGCGGTCGGAGGAGATAGACAGAGTTGTTCAACAGTAACTTAGACAATCACTTGCTTAAACCAAGGTGTGCATCTCTGAACACAAAACACATCCAACTTTTAATCAGATGGGCCACAGAAGCAGAAGACCACAACACCACGTTATTAGGAACACCTTGTTGGCTAATGAAGTGGCTATTAGTTTGGTCCTGCCACTTCCAACCTTAAAACGTCAATATGTTCTTATCAGCGAGGTTTAATACGCAAGCGGAGCTCAGCTAATGGCCTCATTAGATTAAAAAAGGCTTCATAAGGTTCAATTGACACTGTGCGTAATGATTAAGGTATCATAAAGTAGCTGCAACATATACATATGCTATAATGTAGGTAATAAAGTAGGAAGAAAGGAGGAGAAGGAAAAGCTTCACTCTCACATCTCCAATGCAAAGGTTCAGCAAAGAGCAGACTCACTTCAAAGGACGGGTATTGAATCCCTTATTGAGGTAGACAAACTGAAACAGCATCCATGGTTCATTCATTGTGAGCCGCTTCACAACGCAGCATGAACACCAAAAAGAATAGCAGGTGGCCACGGAGAGATAAAGACGTCTCATTTTGCATAATTTAAACACATGGCAACAGGGCAGACGTTATAATACTGCAACATAAAAAGAAGCTGTTAAAATGAATCACATGGATGTGAAATGCAATCATGTTTATGTACCCAAGATCTCGCAAAAAGCCTTGATGGAAAACTGTAAATATGAAATATTTGCAGTTTTAATGCATTAATGAGTGTTTTTTTGTCTTTTTTTGTTCATTGCATAACCAGTTCAAAGAGAAGCAGAGTGAATCTTTATTTTTAAACTTCTTCGTAACCTGGTGAACAGAGAAAATCAAAGTAACAAGAGTCTCTCTGACTACAAAAAAGACAAGGGAGAGCCAGAATAAAGTCAAACATTTAATATATATTTCAGCTGCAAACATTAACCGTACAATAAATGATAAGGACTGTGAATCTCTGCAATGACACAAAATCTTTATAGGACTACATGATGGGAAGAGTTTACAGTCGGGTTTGTTTTGCAGAAGCGAACACTAAATGCAATCAACATGACAGGGTGGCACATGGGTGCTGGGAGGGTTTTAGAGGGCGCACACATGGGAAACCTGTGCAAGCGGCGCTCACTGTGGAATAATTCGGCTGGCAAAGTGTTTAGGAAGTGACTAGAGCTATCACGCAATTCTGAGGAAAACCTGCTGATGGCGACGCTTTTTGACAGGGTGTAAAGTAGGAGCATGCTGGGAATTTAACAGCGACGGTTAAAAAAGTGAGAGTAAAGAGGGGGAATGGGGAATATGACAGGATGTTTTCCCCCAATTTGTTGAGTGTGTAAGGCTGAGGCAGAATTACTTCGCATCTCCAGAAAAGACCTATTGACATCCTGTCGAGGAGTGGTAGAAGGCTAATTGTTAAATGAAGAGTGATGTATGAGAGGCTGACAAAAGCAGGGGCTGACACTTGACAAATTGTTAGGAAGGACTTAAGAGAGAAATCATCTTTCTTTTATGTTGAGCCAGGATGTCAGTGTCTTTTGAAAGGGTCATCTATTAAAAATGTATACCGTCATGCAATTTAAATCGTAGCACATCTGTACTGCTTTTAACTCTGCAAAAGAAATATGTTCGCAAAGTGCCACCTCACACCCAGCCAGATGTAAAAAGCCAATTACAAGAGACAATGCTGTGTTTGCTCTTTAGAAAAACCAGCAAAGGGGGAGAAAAGGCAAGCCAGTGGAGCGCTAAACTCCCCTTCGCTGATCAGCTTTTGTGATAAGCTTCTTCTCTTATTCAGAATCCCCTTCTTTTCTTGCGTCTTCCTTTCAGAACCAAGTCAGCCAACCTCATCTACACCAATCTCAGCTGAAAACACAGAAAAGACAGAGCGATGGCTTTAAATTGAGCAGAGAAACAAAGCGAAAAATAGTAACCTTCAGATCTGTCAGGAGGTAATGGATTCTTGTGGGAATCACTCTGGGAATGTGATATATGAAAACCATGTGATATTACATGGAAAACTTCTGGAATTTAGAATCAGCTTATGATTGAATGTCTTCACTTCATCTAATTACTTCTAAACTGCAAGACAAAGTCTCTCAAAACACACAAAAAAGGCAAGACTGAAACAGGGTAGCATTAAGACAAAATGGCTTGCATTGGTTCAAACAAATCAGAGCACGCTCTGATTGACCAGCTCAACATTTAACATTGGTACACATTGTCTGTCCTTATTAAAACATGCTGATGTTTGACATGAGTTGTCAGACCAGTGTACATGAACACAAACCATTTTCACCCAGTGTTAAACAACTTTCCACATCAGACACATCAGCAAGTGATACTCACAAAAGGTCCTCTTAAAATGAATGTATTGTTTCCAGCAGTATGACAACATTTGATGGCATTGGTGGCCTTAAACATCCCGCAAAAGCCCCAGACAGATAAGGGCTAATTTAAAGCCTAAATTAAACTGTTGTTCAAGGATGAAAGCACAAATTACTTGCATCTAAAAATGCGCAGTAGACGACGCTGCCTCTGAAAATCTGCTATTATAAATACCTTCTGTCAAAACACTTACAGATAACCTTGTCATAAAGTTGTGTATGGAACCTGGCTTTTTTTCAAGAATGAAAATGACTTTATTATACATGGTACCTGTCAAACAAAGCTCTAACTGATTACATGCTGGTGGCTCCATTCCATTTCGTTCAGTGACTAAGCTATGCAGAGAGATATCAATTACAGTCAGGGACATGGAACTAGTTAACCTCAATAGAATTCAGTAATTTTCCATGTTATGTACTACAAGTTGAGTTTGACATCTCAAAATATTTGTTTGTTTGTTTTTTTTAGAAAGACCTGAGGTATGGAATATTTTTCTTGAACATGATGAAGTCATGTCTTCCTACACCTCCTGTGATTGGATTACATGGAATCTATCCAATCATTGCAAGCAAAGGTTCAGCATCACTGGGAAACCTTTTATTCACAGGAGCTGACTGTCAGCTGTCTATTTTATCATGTATATTACATAAATTTGTATTAAGTTTGCTAGCTGATGCTAAAATAAATAAATAAATAAATAAGTGACTCACCTCCCTTTTGTAATTGTTGTTGAACCTGTCATGTAATGTCAAGTTCTGATTAGAAAGATGAAGCCCACTTTGTATGGCTACCAGATATTTTCTGCTCCTCTTACAGCTTGCTCCACACTTATTATAATTCAGTTTTTCAAACAGGGCGGTTTGGAGGAGGAAAGAGAACTCCTCAGAGGCTGTCGGTTGGTGAGTATAGAGCCTAAGGTCAGCCTCCCCTGCTGTTTTTTATGTCCTTGCTTCCTGAGAGGCTGGGCAGATAACAGCCACCATGCTAATCAGTTGCTGAGGGCACAAGAAGAAGTCCTCGGGGGTGAACGATAGCAGTTGGTTTCCAATGGATCATGGTGTTGCAGATGAGAGTGAGTGCAACTGGACCCTGAAGCATGATGTGTTAAAGCTGAAGGGTGGAAATACTTGCGGCACAAAAGTTAACACATAGAAGAGTAAAGAGGTCTGGGAGAGATTGTGTGGTCGTCGCCAAAGGGGAACTGCACGTTTTAATTCCACCATAAAATTTAAAAGTCTTCCTTATTAACATGCAGCTCTAACCACCTGTACAGCAGCTGCAGTTGACTATACAATGAGAGACAGTACACATGAGTTTAACCTGCCTTACACCTGAGTTATTTCCCAATGATATTGCCATTTCAAGGTTCCTGACAGGATATCTGACAGCTCATTGGACCAACCAGCTCATCAGGTTCAAGGTTGTTATTTAATTGCATGGACCAAAAGAATGGCAAAAAAAAAAAAAAAAAATGTAGCACAAAGTGCATGACCCCATACATACCACAAAACAAGAAACTGAACTAGAAAAAAAAAGTGGTTCATGAAGCTTCATTGAGCCACCACTGGTACAATTCTATGTCTTACTGAGGAGTCTAGTTCCACCAGCAGTCAGACTGATTTGGACTAAAATGAAGCAATAACTACTGGATGGATTTCCATGCATGGCGCAGATATTCATTTTCCCATTGGGATGAATAGGGTAGATGCTATATAATAAATAATAAATGGATATTTGAACCCCGCTACAACACAACATTATCCTAACACTTACCCTTAATGAATTGAGGCCAAATATAGTAATCTCAACTGTACTTAACATGCATTCAGATGTAGCTTAAGTTGGCCTAATTAGCAGATATTAACACGCCAACAGTGATCAGCCAGTGTTGGCATGCTAACACATTCAACTAGACTAAATATCATGATATTACCCAAGCGAGTAGCTCAAAGCCCTGCTGTGCCTAATACTTCTGAGCTACTAACAAGACTGTAGACTTGTCAACTAAGGACAAGACCTCTATTTTTCAATTAAGACATAGTGTGCTTCGAAATGTGCTGTTTCTGTGGTTGAGAGAAACACATGGGTGTGGGTGGAAGAAACAAATGTAGACATTTCAAATGCATCCACATGGGGACTGGACACAGTTTGATGCACTCTCTTCATAACCAACCTAATTAATTTCTCTCATGTTCTTCCAAGTGATATGTTATCTTCTTCTGGTACATTTTTAACAATATTTGCTAATGAGTGGACGTGTGTGACATAAGGCAAGCTGCACATGGGCCTCCAGAGGGTAGATATGTTTATGCCATAGCCACTGCCCAAACTTCTCTAAACTTGATGAAAATCATTTTTGTCCTTCTATATTTTCTCTGTCAGTGGTGCAGTTTTGTTGCAGTGTCCCACTATCACTGAATGAATGATGGATGTACAGGGAACAATGAGTTCGTGGGGGATTCACATAACACCTCTTATTACTATGACTAGTGCTGTGTCACCCCCTCCATTTGGACTGGAACTCATTTTGTCTGTTGCCGGCACTTTCAGTGATGTGCTCAGTCAGACAGATCATAATTGCTTTTTCATAATCGTGGCCTGCTGTTTGACAGCTAAAACATGGCAAACAGTAGGGGAAAAGATGTGACCATTTTACCCTTCATACAGTCAACACAGAAACACACACACACACACACATGCTCTCTTTTTTCGTTTTTTTTTGCCATTCTCCTGGTTCCTCTGGTCCTTCCCATGGCAAGCCCCCCAGTGGTTGAGTCAGTTATCCGTGAACATCAGGACTACTCTGTCCCCAAAAACCTTCCGGTGGACCCTATCAAATCCATCTGTTCAGACCTCTGGTGCTGGGCAGCCCCACAATGTCCCACGCAGCCGGGAAACTATTGTACCCACACACCTTCCTGTTTGGCTCACTGGCTGATTGCTGTCTCTCATTCTCTTGCAAATACACACATCTCTTTTCCCCTCGCTTCTCTTAGTGGAACTATGAATATGCATAGCAATGTATTATGCACACAGAGGAGTATGTTTGGCATGTGTGAATGCATACATATTGTGATGAATAACTCATTTGGATGCCATTCCATACGTTCATGAAATCATAGTAATGAGATAGGTTACCATAGAGAAACCAAGTTATAATGATCCTCATCCAGAGTAATTATAGTGTGTTTTTATATATATATATAATAATATTGTGATCATCACATACGAGTAGACATAGTGTATATGAAAGATTGGGAATACAAATGTCTGGAAGGGGAGGAGTTTCTTTTTTTAAAATAAGGAACATCAATTTCCAAATAATAATGGGTTATGAGACTCAATAAAGAAAGGTATTGTTTTGTATCTCCGTTTAAGAAGACAAATAATGAATCACAGAAATTCGGGCCAGATGGAATTCATAGGGAAAGGTGGGCCTGGATACATATTAAAATTCAGTGCCCTTTGATTTTATAATTTGGCAAATACAAAACTACGTATAAAAATCACATGATCCAAACACATTGATCTAAAAACCCACTTCCATCATTGACCATATCTGTCTATGGGTTGGAGTATCCTTGGACAAGATACTAATCCCAAATTGCGCCTGATCCTGTGTCACCAGAGATGAATGGATATGTACTGATGAGCAGGAGGCACGTTGTAGGTTAGCCTCGGCCGCCACTGTATAAATGTGTGTGTCAATGGGTGAGTGATGGTCTGGAGTGTTTCAAGTGGTCACTGTGACTCTAAAAGTGCTATACAAGTGCAGTCAATTTATCATGAGTCAGTACATTGCAGCTTTGCCTAACATTTAACATTCTCCACTTAGGTCATGATTTGTTGAAAGAATCTTTTGCCATTATTGCATTTTCTTTTTATCCGTGTATCATATTTTTGGCCTCAGCCAAGCATTAAAAAAAAGATTTTGGATTGTCAAACGAAAAAAAAAAAAATCCCACAAATAAATTGTTCAATAAAAAAAGGTGGCTGGATTCCGCACTCTCTGACATAATATTTAACACTTTATTTTGAATCAGTGCCACATACACTTTACTGCTGCTGAAAATACTCACAAAATCACTTACTGTTTATTTTCCCACAGCTGAAAACTGTCCCCAACAAATTCCAGTGTATTCTCCCAGAGCAAGATGTATTATCAGTTAGCAAGGTATACCTAATGAAGTGGTTGGTGTGGCTGTATTGTGTGTTCAGAGATGTTGTTTTTCAGACCACTTTCTGTAAACCCGTGAGATGGTTAGGGTTAGGGTTAGGGTTAGGGTTAGGCTTGCTTGAATATCTCAGTGAACTAAATTCATTAGCCTTACCGCTTATCCAAACTCGGGTTGTTGAACCCAGCTAGGCTTGGGCAATAGGGGAACACCCAAGTACACACATGTTGGCAGTCTTTTGCAGGGCTGATACATAGAGACGGAAAAGCATTCACTCTCTTATTGACACCTATGGGCAATCTAGAGTGCCCAATTAAACCAAAGCTGCATGTTTTTTGGACTGTGAGAGGAAGCCAGAGGACCCATAATGAACTCACATAGATAAAGAAAGAAGATGCAAACTCCACACAGTAAAGCCACAGGCTCTATCTGCGTGGTGAGCATGTTAACCTTTCACCTTTCTTCCATATTCTGGTGCTCAGTGTTATCTAGCAGGGTGTCTTTGCCATGACTACAGGCCTAAATGCTAAGAGTTGCTGCAATGTGATTGGCTGATTAGATATTTGCATTGATGAGCAGTTGCACAGGTCACCATAAGTGTTAAACAAATCCTAAAGGTCAGTGTACACATTGTTGCTTATGCAATTTGTGGGCTATAAAAAAAAACATAGAATAACACCAACTCTACCTTTAAATTAACATAAGTTTTCAATGTGTTGTAACTTTACTTATTATTGAAGATACATTTTTTATTATTTATTTTATTTTATTTTTTTCCTTTTCAACGCTGATATGAGAAATATTGGATTAGATGCCCAACACAGCATCCCAAAAATCCCTGGTTATCCTGGACAGTAGAACTGCCTTATCTACAGACAGTACAGAGAGTTTTAGAATCACTGAAGGGCACAGCACTTGATTCTTGCTTACTATCTTAGGTGGTTTTTGCTGTCAGTGGTCACAAATTAGCATTTTTAATCTGGGCATTAATGGTCCCCAAAGGACTGACCCCATGGTTTCCTATCTGCTAGCACAGTGAAATATCTACTATTGGAGTGCTGTGAAATTGAGTATATGCTCATAGGTTAGACACAAAGATTTTCAGTTACTTTATATGATAAAAAAAAAACTGGCATCCATGGCCCTAATAAATGCAGCCATCAGCTGATTGACAATTTTAGGTTAT
Source organism: Hypoplectrus providencianus (assembly GCA_028566105.1). NCBI lineage: Eukaryota > Metazoa > Chordata > Actinopteri > Perciformes > Serranidae > Hypoplectrus > Hypoplectrus providencianus. Next base: position 6,866,322 of record JAOWBC010001255.1, on the reverse strand, counting down.
GAGTAAAGTTTTCTCATGTTGGATGAATAGGCAGACATTTATATAACCCCTCTGGATACCTACATACTCTTATGCTATATACATGCAAAACTAATTACTCACTTATATTTGTTAGCACACCTACACTGTACACTACCAATGGGATACACATGATATTTGCTTATTATCATTATTGGCACATATAGCATGGAAGAATGCTGACATTTAGCCCAAAGAATTTCTGAGTTGCATCTTGCAGGGCTGCTGGCAAGGTTGTAGACTCTTGTTTCTTGACAAATGCTAATCAATCCAATCCTTAAAAGTTACAATAAAGCATGTAGTAAGGGAAGTAATAATGATTGTTTATACTTATGTTATTTGATAATTTGCCTCTGGCCCTAATCCATTTATTAGATTTTTTTTGTTGCATGTAAGCTCTAGTCTTCAGCCTCAAAGCTGTCTATAAGCAACTGGAAAAGACCTTAAGATGGGCTTGATAGTTGTCTCTTTAACACTGAAATTTAACCTTGACAGTAACAAAGAGGGCAGAATGTCCGTCTGTCAGTCACTTGGTGGATTGATCGGTCAGTCATTCAGGAGGATTGATCAGTCAGTCAGTCAGACGGGCAGTCAGGCCATGAGAGACAGTGGATGAACCAATGCAACACGGAAAGATCTAAGCGGAGATATCGCGCATGGAAAGAGAGGAAAGGCGTGAGGTGGGGTCAGGCCAGGGTACTCTGGGACTCTCATTAAATAATTACAGCCTGTGGTCAAAAAGCTGTTAAAAAAATGTGACAAGGTCGCTGTGCCTGTCAGTGGAGGACACTCAGAAAGGGTGTCCTAGGAGTCTAGCCTCAGCTTTCTTCTCCGACTATCAAAGACATGTTATAAAAAGATGATGAAACCAGAATGAGAATCAAAAAAGACTTTGATATATACTGTATCACAACTCTTCCTGTGATTTGGCATTTTCATGTGACATGAAAGCCACTCATAGTCATACTTTTCTGTTTCCCCCAACAGTTGGTGCAGTGCATTAATATTGGCAGCCCCCATTGGCAGCTCGGAAAGGTCCAATTGGATTGGAACAGCGTTTTAATGGGGATCAAATGGAACAAGCTCAAACAAACAAACATTAGGCTCTGAGTTAATGAGCTTGGCTGCACAATATAAATGACCTGCACAGGGCTGTCATGCCCTGCTCTTTATATAGTGCAGCTGTACTGTCTGCCATGAAAGACACCGCTAGTTGACAAGAGGCAGCTTTTCAAATTTAAAGTGCAGGTAAATGACTGAGCAGGTGAGTCACTGACTTTAAATACGGGTGTCTGTTCATTAAGGTCATGTTTTGATCAAGCCTGAGCTGCAGCGCTCATGTGATATTTAACTTCCTGTACATAGAAGTGATGCAGGCGCTTGGAAAATAATAACTTGGAAGAAAACTGATGAATTTGAAAACGTACTTTGTGACTGAGTCTTTATTTAATGTAAATTGTGGGCAGGAGTGATGAGATAATTGTTTGATGATTTTTTGATGGTTTTTAATCATGTTGTCTTTTTTTTTCTTCCAGGGATCAAGATAATTACAATCATGTTATATTTGCTAAATATCCATTAGCTTCAGCCCTATATACAGTATATATTATTGAAGTGTGTACAGATTCTTTTGATTGTACATTTTCATGTCACTTGTCAAAAGTTCTGTTTGTCGTTATATTCCCAACACAGTGTGGATGTGTTTCAGTTTCCTGTTGTCTCCACAGTATGTCACCTTCTTCCCTACCAAATATTGTGTATTAAGCAGTCATGCCATGTGATTTTAAAAGTTTCTAACAACAACATAAGATCAAGTTTCTGAACTATTTGATCTCATCTTTTTAAATAATTCTCTGCCCTCATTTTAAGAAGTCACTACTTCTCTCGCCTTGTGTGCACTTCTTCAAACTCGAGACCAAAATAAAATGGTGCCAGCACATTTATATTTATTTTGTCTACAGGGACTTTAATGATTGACATAATGACTAATTTGTCACATCACCGGCTGACTGACTGGTGAGCTAATTGGTACAATAGCAGGTAAGTGACAGAATGAGTGACTGACGAACAAGCAACACCTCAGCTGTGGATGGCGGCACACATCAGCCCCATCTGAACCCATGAAAGGTGCTCCTGCTGAACAAGTTCCTGATGCGCCTGACAGACCAAAAACACACAGTGATGCTGCTTTAGCTCTGGTGCAGTGACCTTTTTATTTATGCTCAAATACCACCTCCGTCTGTACATCGGTGTCAGCTGAGTGTTGCTGCCTGTATGGAGGGTGCTAGCCCGAGCCCTCATTATATACAGGGAGTTGTTTACGACCAAGGTAATGATAGTACGGAGAACATTTGTTTATTTTTCATCTCCAGTCAAAAACTGCTGCGTTAGATGGATGCAAAGCTAAATAGCTGCGCCTGCTGGATGACCATGCTATGTGTGCACAGCCTATAGGCCTATTTCAATTTGTATGAGATCAATATAGCTTTCACATAGGCTATGCTGTTCACTTTCTTTTTCACCTCTCCTCTGTCCGGCACTAAGCAAGATAAGAAACATCAAATTACATTGCTTGATCCTTTCCAAATCAAATTAGATTTCAGGGCTGCATTATACCCTCCTTGTGCATGAGTCCGTTAATCCAATCATGGAGTGCCAAGGCTCACTTCACCCCAGTCCAAGATAACATGCACAGAATCAAATGATTTTATTCAACAGGGATTTATGAATGAAGCAATCGTTAAACAGGTTCCCTATATGTATTAATGAGAAGCACTCTGATGTAACCCTGGGCCTGGGGAGTTACAGAGTACATGCAGCGTTATCTAATTAGGGGACAATAATGATGACTGTTTGTGGGTACAGTAGAGGGGAAAAAAGATGCAACCAGATTACTGTTTTTTTTTTTTTTAAAAAGGGAGAAGGATTACAACTTCAAATAGGGACTGATGCTGGTGAAACAAGCAGCCCCAGTGTTTTTCTCCTGTTAAAATAATAGCAGCTGTTCCACAGTAAGATTTGTTCAGATGAAGGTAGGGGGAAAGGAATATTGACGGGGAAAGTGTCTGCGACACAGCACCGGAATTAGTCTGTGGCAGTTAACATGAATGAGTGTGAAGAGCCAGCCCGATCTCTTTAAACCGTGTACAATTAACAAGGCTGCAATGCACTGACAAATGATGTGCAATTCAGAAACAAAATTTTTTTTTTTTTAAATGCATCAGTATCAATCGCAAAAGCTGCAGTTTGGGTGTGAATTAGGTGTAGTGGATGGGAGAAAATAACCTTTGACTTTCACCCAGATTTATACACATTTATTTACTTTTTAAACTGTTTTTATAACACCTAACCAGGATTTTTTTTCATTTAATCTAGATAAGTAGTTTTGCAGCCTAAATTTAAAAAATAAATAAATAAATAAACTTAAAACAGTGAAACTTATATTTCTTAATGGGTCCAGGGTCCCGTATTTTAAAACACTCCTGTGTGTATCACATGCACTCAAAATTGTATTTTTGTGTATGTACTAATGTATGTGTTTTACGTGTAAAGCCATCTTATTTGTATGCAGATTGATTATCAAAGCATTGATAAAGTTGGTGAACATAAAATGCCCATTCATTACACAAACAAGATGCCACTGCTGAGGCTGCCACCCCTATTCACCCTTCTATTGAATGTCGTAATTTTAATCTAAAGTAGATTAGATTACTTATTATGTTTATGAACCAATAGTTATTAACTTCATAGAATACTTTATTAAAGTAACTCACCTGACCTTGAGTTATCTTAACCACAGAGAGGACTGACTGTTTTTACCGTAATGCTGTTAATCTTGAACAAAGTCTTCGCTTTAATAGTGCTCCTTTAAAAGTAGCTGCTGCTCTGAATACCAACTGTGATGAAAAAAAAAAATCTAATTCTGGGTTCAGCTCAAGCACACAGCTTGTCTTCAACTGAAAATGGGTAGGAGTCCATATTTTTCTTTTTGGTTAAAGAAGATTAATCTTCTTTGGGAAATACTTATCCTCATTCAGCTGCTTCGACATAACAAAATTACCTTTCACGTCAGAGGTGACCACCGCGGGCTATGAAGAAACAGGATTTACTGCAGCTGAAAGATGATTGATTAATGGAGAAACACTGGATTAAAATCAATAACTTGCACTGCAATGCTCAAGTAGGATTTTATTGTTTTAACTCTGTTGACTTCTCCAGCTACAGTTTCACATTGATTTATCGAGCAGCATTTTGTGCTCCGGTGGCAGATTTTTAAGCATAAAGGAAATATTCATGAATGTTTAAGTGTTTCAGAGGTAAAGGCACATTCAGAAAACCATCGCTAAGAAGCCGGGTTCAAAATCCTGGGCGGCACTCTGCACTCTGACAGCGTTCATCGTGGCAGCTTTGGGGTG
>JAOWBC010001255.1:6828907-6839454 GCA_028566105.1 Hypoplectrus providencianus | reverse complement strand
GAGTAGTTAGTATGCTTTGTATAAGGTAAGGTAGAATACTAACTTTTAAACGGCAGGGGATGCTTGTGTGTAGGTTTTGGTGCTGAAGAACAGCTCCAGTCTCAGGCCTGCTCCTCCTGGAGGTGAGCCGTGATGTGTCGTCACACCTATAAAAGTAAAACTTGATTAGTTTTTGGATTAATTTTCTAAAAGAGGGCTGTATAACATTTTTTCTCTTTATCATTCATCATCATTTCTCTTTATTATTCCCCCTGGCTGATCTCCCTCCCCATAACCTTCAAGTTTGAGGTTCAGTGTATACGGCAGACACTTTTCGTGGAACATATTTGAACATGTTGCTGTAAGGGTGTGAAAAATGATATGAATGTAAAATGCTAAAATGTGCAGTCACTCAAAACCAAACAATCATTTCCTAGTTGTGATGGGAGTCCCAGATCTTTTCAAAGATTTTGCTCGATTGGTTTACTTCCCTTGGCTTCCAAATCTCACCCAAATTTCTCTTCATTAATCACAGAGAGCTCTATTTTTGCCTGATTTAGCTATTATGAATGGTTTGTGTTTTGTGAAGCAATTTTTCATTCAGTGTTTTCATAAAAGCTTTACTTTTGTGCATTTTTATCTTACAAAATAAATACACAGTTACTACTCTTTAATTAACTTTTTAATAAAAACTTTAAATAATCAACTTCAATTTCACTTCAATTTTTCAATTTATTTGTATCGCGCCAATTAACAACAAAAGCCATCTCAAGGCACTTTACATGTAGATTAGGTCTAAACCATAGTCTTTAAAATAGGTATTTTTACAAGGAGAGACCCAACAAATTATGCAAAGTGCATAATGGAGCAAGAAAAGAAAACTGCTATTCATAGTTAACACAGAAACCATGTTTTTGGATTTCGATCATTTCTTTACTTTTTCCGGATGCACTTGCATTTAGATCCAGTTCCCCCGTCTCTCTGTGGCTCTGTGTGTACCCGGCCTGTACCACTACACTTGCTGTGGAGCATCAGCCCCTCCTTCTTCTTTCACAAAATGGTATGATGCTAGTCTGTGCCCACATGTGATTGGCCCCTTGGTGTGCCTATCAAAATAAAGTCCCACCCCTGGCTGCATGTACTCTCAGCAGAGAGAGGCAGGAGTGGCTGCAGAATCACATCCCCCAGATGAGAGTCAGCTCTTCTTGTTCACTACAAAGCATAGTTTCTGAGAGCCAGCTTGTGATGGACACATCGCCAATTTCTAGATTCAATCATGACCCACAGCAGCATTTTTGTAAATGTAATGATCGCTGATGTAGGGATAAAGTTAGGGCAGGAAAGGTCCTGGTTATGCAGCAGTACATTTATGTTAATGCTGAAAGAGATGGAGTTACACCTGCAACATTAAATGCACTACAGAGGATCTAAACCCATTTACACAGATTCATAAAATGGCAGCTGAGGCTCCCCTTCATGGTACCACCTGCACTTCAGAAAAAAAAACTCCTTTGCTGTTGCAGGGTTAGGTTCAGTATCTCGCCCAAGGATTCTTTGACATGCAGACCGCCATGGTCAGGGATTGACCAGCCTTCCAATCAAAAAGCAGACCGCTCTACCATAAAAGCATCCACCTCCTGTGTTTCTTTGAACCATCATATTCCCACCCTCCCTAGAGCTTCTTCTCCTACTTTATGCTCCATTATCTTCTCCTTCCCACATGCAGGCATATTTTGGAGGATGATAGGATGCTGCAGGGATGAGTTGTTAAACAGGGAAGTAAGTTAGCACCCTGGGGTCTATCCTCTCAAACTCAATGAGGGTTTTGAATGGGTTTTTAGATGCCTGAAATAATGTCTGTGCGTAACACAAGCTTAAGACATGTCAGTGTTTAGTTCTATGACATAAAATCTGTTAGCAAATAAATAGTTTCATGTGTCCTTAAAATGTAGATTGCTAACAAGAGGCTAAATAAGACCACAGTGGTTGCCGGGGACATTAATCCAACTAATTATCATTCTTTAATAGCTTTCCTGAAGAGGAACCTGCAAAGGTCTTCTAGCTAAGCCCCCTGACTCAGACTTCTGTCATTGCTGCAGGTCAACTGTGTGTGGTGATGCACATTCAACTGTTTAAAGCAGCCACCGGCAAAAATATGAATAGGCGCCTATGATCCAGTTAATGATCTTAGTCATTAGCCACGGCGTGAGAATGTAATTTCCAGTGCATATGTTAACTGGAAATAATTGGTATGTATGCTGAAAATACATTTGTACACGCATGAGAAATGATGGAGTCAGGCAGGTGTTTATAAGTACAAAGCCAAGCCAAGTAACAAAATCCATGTGAGTACTTTAATCAAAGTTAAACAATAAAATGTGCAGCCAAACTCCTTCTCGCATACCCACTCTAAAGCTCTTTCCAGGACCTTCTGGGCTGAGTCCCATGTGTATTACAATCATGCAAAGTACAAAAAGTCCACCTCCACACACCCCCCCGTCCTGATCCCACTGTTACATCTGGATTACAGAGGGGGAAATGTGCCTGGGGAAACGGTTTTAAAAAGAGCTGTCGTCGGGATAATCACCACAAGTACACAGCTTGCCCTTTCACATCCTCTTTCTCTATCTCGAACACACTGTGAGAGCGCACGGCTATTTTCACATCGCAGGAACACAGCGCAGAACAAGTGAGTCAGGCGGAGGGAGGCACGGTGGTGCATGAGAGAAGAGGGACCATTATTCAGCCAGGTTTCCTTGACAACCACCCATAACATGTGCAACAGTTCCCATGGTGATGGTTTCCAGAGTGCGTTATCAGCGGGAGATGATGGCTGATTAGGCCGAGGAGCAGACGACGTCACTGGCAGCCGTTCAGTAATGAAAGGACGGCGATGTGTTTGTGCTGCTCTGCATCCCACTTTATTAGGCTGGCGTTTGGACAGTGCGCTCTGATTGGCTGTAGATGGAACAGAGATCTGCAGATCAATGCTCAGCCGAGGAGATGATGAATGCACTCAGTCACATACGCAGCTTATAACCCCTAGAACACACGCGAGCAGAGACGCGCAGATTTCTTCAAATCACGTCTCAAAGACACACTCAATTCTTCAGTGGGGACATTAATTTGTTTTCAGCTGGATAAACGGCCTTCTCTCAGTTCTGCTGACTCAGCTTTGCGGTGATAACTTCCAATACGCAGTCAGCAATCTTCATCTCATTTCTTACATAAACCAAAAAAAGTATGAAAGCCTCTGTCATATTTGACCTGAACACATTGCATTTAATGTTCATATTTCGACTCAGTTTAAAATGGTATTATATAAAGAAAATGCTAAATTTTGGTATACAAATCTTATCTGAAGATACATATAAGCCTAGGACGCACTACTAGGATGATCAGTGTACTCCATATAGGAGTGTAGAGTCCTCAGCAAGTCCTCCAATGACATAGGACGTTTCTACACTCTAATACCAGCAGAGAAGTGTTTCTCAATCAGCAGCCCCACCAGTATCAGCCAATCAACACGTTCTCATGCCTTGTTGTGATGTTGTGTTTAAAACGTGGTTATTGTTGTAAAATTGTCAAAGTTCCGTGATGCTTGACAACAAAACAAGCTTAGGTTTATGAAAGGATCATGGTTAGGATTAAAAAACAACATGTTTGTTCAGTGTTCATGCTAATCATTCACATTTTAAAATAGGACCTGTGCTCACAGTCCCAAAAAATAGCAACTACTATGGACTAATTTGTTTTATTTCTGTTTTTTGTTTTTTTTTTCTTGTAATGTAATGTAATGAGAAAGAGTCTGTATTTCAAATTGATAAAAGTAATATTGGATGCTGTGCACCCGGCTTCTCCCCTCATGATAAATTCAGCCAAGATAAGTCACCACCACATTAAAATTTAGGGTTTAGTTTGAACAGAAAGTCGTCTGGAATGTAAATATGTGTGAAAAAGGTTCCTTTACATAAATAGTTTCAATGCAGACATGTTACTAAGGATGAAGTATCTTTATATTCTGGCCTTAAAACTTTTAATTAAAGCAGCTAAAGTAATTAATTTTATTTTAATAATGCAACAGATGACAATGCGAGAACAAGCTAAAAAAAAGTTTTATAGAGTTTTGTAGAGAGTTTCAGCTCTGGCCTACAACTTCACTGTTCTGGTTCATTCTGACAGAGTCAATGTCAGACTCAGACTGGACGGGGTGCGCTTTGTCTTGTATGCACTGTGTAACTAAAATATCATGGTGCAAGAGATATGTTTGCTAATTTGGTTTATTTGTATATGCAATCATGTTTCAGTGGTACAAATTTAAAGGCAGAATTCCTTTGCTTTTGTGCTGGTGTTGTTTCCTCTTCATTGACTGAGTCAGTGTTGGAACCTATGATGCGTTAAATGCCACTAAGCATAGCTGGTCATGTGACCGAGAGTTACCGGGACAGCATTTAGACAAGAGTCATCCTTCAGGGAGCTGGAGCACCAAATACACTCGAACATGGTGTTCAGTCCCAGCTGCTGACACAAACATATCTGAAAGTACAAGCCGCCGTATGTTCACACACACTTGGTACATGTAGACAGAAATGAAAAACCAAGACATGAGCAGATTTTGCTGTAACAGACATGTAGAGAGGTGATGTATGTGTGGGGAAACACCTATGGGAAAACAGAGTGAATGCTAAACAAAGAGAAGAGGAGGGAAGGGGAAATGCAAATTTAACACCAACAAGATGCGGAGTGTGATGTTCCTCATGGGCAAACAGCAGTTTAGTTCCAGTCCATTTCTCCATCTTTTTAGGGATAAATCCCGCCTCACTCAGAAAGCCCTGCCTCAGTAAAGTGATGAATGTGTAATACCTGCAAACTGAGAAAGCAAATTCAATTATCTCTGCTAAGCAGGTTATATGAATGGAATGTAGTTAATTTTTGAACATTTATCCAACGATGAAATTAATTTGATGTCTTCCTCGAGGACACTAGTGAGAGACAGAGAGAACCATCCACCTTTAATGGTCTAGATGGGCAGTCATAACACTGAGGTCAAAGTTGCGTGGTTGCTTTTCATCCCCATCATCTCACATTACCTGTGTTAGGACAGAGAATGCGTTTGTGGAAAATGTTTTATAGGTATTGGCATGGTTTGCTTCATTGAGTTGCGACACAGCCCATTTAGACGGAGACCGGAGAGCAGCATAAAACAGCCCGTCTGAGCTGTACATCATCGCTTTTTCATTAGAGCAAACTGACTCCAGCTCAGCTCATTCCACGACATGATACTACTGCGAGGGCACCACAAGGGCATGCTGTTACTTCACACATACTGACACACACACTTATGCATATACAAGCACATGTGCTGACTAGTTCACATACTAAGCAGGACACATTAATGACTTATGAAAGTTATTATTAAGTCTGTTAAATAATTTATACAGACCAAAATGACAAAGTCATTTGCCTAAAAAAAAAAACTGTTCATCTCTCCTAAGACTCTTTATTTAGATTCAGAATATCCTCCCAAACAAAACTAAGTGGTCAGATGTATCTGTGAGGGTTGAAAATTGACCAAACTAGCTATCCTATTTTTAAAAAAAAAACTTGTAAGGAATTGTAATTCAGTGTGTTTTCAACCACACACTAAAGAGAAAGTGTCATCTAGTGAGGTCAGAAAATAAAGAAAAGGGTTCATGAAGCTTTTTTTGGCCACCACAAGCCAAAATATATCAGGGTGATAGATATCTGTGTCAAGACTTCACCTTACATGTGTTAGTTTTGTTATGTTGTTGGAGTTTAGGGTACACCGATGTACAACACTGCAGTAAATTTGTCATAAATAAAGAGATATCAACATTCAAAACTAACTACATAGAGATAAATTGTTGTAGATGCGACAGGTTCAGAAGTTGTATTTCGGGCAATGTGTTCATCCTTGTTTTCTCTCCACATGGAATGTTTACATGCTTTTAGCCAAAGCCAGCTCAAATGTGATTAGTCAGGACGACTCAGATTTCATCTATAGTTTGCTTTAAATACCAACGTCTTGTCCTATTCCATACAAATTCCTCATTCATATGCAGTTATATGTTTAAAGAAATTGGAGGAGACCAAAAAAGAGCAAAATCAAGAGTACGTATACTCAACTTACATTCATCAGGAGGCCAAAAACTGAATGAAAAATTAATGCTAACATTGCTTCACATTTGCTGGATGTGCAAATGAGCAACAGCTTGCTAACAATGTAGTCACAACAATTTTAAAGGTCTGAGCAATGTTTTTTCTTAGATCTGCTGCAGCCAAAAGGCTGAATGATCAGATAAGATGAAATCTGGTCTGCAAAGCATATTTCAATAATTAAGTACAGCTAAATAGGCTGTATTTTCGCTTGGTTCATGGAAATTGTACTATATACTCTTAATTAATAGTCTGGTGAAATTAATGATCTTCAAAGTTTGGATCCAATAGGAAACTGTTAGTCATATGAACTTACGACAAAGTCTAATAACAACTAAGTGCACCTACTCTTCAGGGAGTGGTCATTAAGTGTAATTATTCTGTATTTGCTTTGTAATTAGAGAACCTAAGACCATGTTTCAATCACTAAACAGTGGAGTTGAATCATAACTACAAAAAGGGACTAATAATATACCCCAGGAAATATTCAGAAAACATCTCAACAATTTTCTACACTGCTTGCTGTAGCAGTGACCTCTGTATGCGACAGTTGACCTCACTTATGCAACGTGGCACCGACTGTACAGCTGCTTGCCTGGAGTGTTCCTGAACATCCTTAACACCTGCCTAAATAAGGAACAGAAAAACAGAGAGGTGATACAGGCACACTGTCACTCCTGGGAGGATTGGAGCTCCTCGGGCACTGTAATGCAGCGTTCACACTTTGTAAACATGAGTTATAAAATAAGACTGCCTGCATTTTCCCAACCCAGACAGTTCCGGGTGCTAGATGAGCTCATCAGGTTAGACGATGTGTCATACTTATATAAGACAACGTGAAGCCAAGGAGCTACCACAAGATTGTTATTAATGTTTTTTGAAATTGCTTAAGAATAGATTGGGCGAAAATGATGTATTGCTAGTCTGTTGACAACACCAACTTATTAGCATATTCATGTTATGTATTATCAGAATTATTTTTAAAAAACTGACCACAAGGTGCATTTAATTCCTAGAAATATGAAACAGTGAAATGTGTTTTCATGTAAAAGCTTTATAGTAACTTTAGTTACTTGCTTTGATGTAAATATTTGTCTTCCTGCATTCACACGGTTGTAACCATAAAAAATTATGGAACTTAGTTAATCACAAACCTTGTAACTGTTATCCAGGAGCACAAATGTATTGACTTCCCCACTATAAAAAGGAAAATATTGCCTGCTTGTGCACACAGTAACAGATGCGGGTTGCAAAAGTACTTTGGTACCTTGTGTACTCTCACCAGACGGAAGAAAAAGGAATAATTTATTTCTGCTTGAATCGCAGTCAGCCATCTATTATATCTGCACAGCGAGTTCTATTTGGTCTGGGTGAATCATGGAACTCCTTAGAATAGATGCAGGAAACTGTGAGTTAATTCCAGGTCAGGGATTCATAGAAGTCTTTAGAATGACTGAAAAGCAACAGCTTGTCATTTTGTCATTATAACCCTTCAAATAACAGAATCAAGATCAATTGAAAGTCACAGGGGTCAGCGCTAGAGTTTCAAGCTGCTTCTATAGTAACATTGTTTTCCAAGGACACATTTGTAGCATTCTGGGCCTCAGGTGCAGTGGTGATGTTTTGTGGGAATGGAGCCATAAATGAAAGAAAGAAAAATCCAGTTTCCATACCTTTAGCTTTTTATTTGATGTTGCATTTACATGATGTATGTTCTTAAATTGATCTGTAATGTTAATTTGTGTTAATGTTCCATCATCATTGGACCAAATGGCCTATAATGGTTTGTGCAATAGAAATGTTTTATGCCTGTTTGTTTTTTAAATCGTGTGTATCACTAATAACAGCTTGATTTAAACTCAAATCTCTTTACTCGGCTAGGATCAAATAAATAGATTTCAACATAAGGGCATTTTGTGGTGAGCCGCTCTGTAGAGTGGAGCCATTGTGGTTGGGAAATGAACGGACTTGGAGGCCAGTGATTTGTCCTAATGTGACCTAATGCTTAAAATGAACAAAAAAAAAAGTTGTTTTTCTCTCAGACCAGACCACCAGACAAATAGCTTTTCTATATGGCGCCAGATCAAAAGAAGCATATCAACCAAACAAGGGTTTTGATTGCACAGTTTCAAAAGAGAAGAACTTGGACTAGAAGTACGAAATGTGGAATTAAATGTTGGCAAAATAAGGATGTGAAGTGATGTTCTGCATTTTGTTGCAGCTAGCATACTAGCATATTGTGACAGGATGGTAATTACTTTTAATTAAAAAGCTTGATTGAGACCTCATTTAAGATTCATTTTGCATGCTCGGAAACAGTAAAATGTAACTATAGCGTGATTTTTTTTTAAGGAAAATATGAGTGTAACACAAAAAAATGGCATTAACTTCAATGTCAAACCATTTATTTTTATAAGATCCAGTCCATATCTCAGGGGACACAGCGTTCATAGCCTCGGTTATAGCTACCTTAAGACTTTTCACTTATTTTTTTTATTTTTACCATTGTCACTCCAGAGGATACTCTACAGTAAAGTGTTCCTTTTCTGATTTCCACCTTGGACGCTTTTACTTTGGTGTCTTCAGTCAATAAATATGATGTGTTTACAATAGAGGCATGGTTCTCTCTTACGGCAGCTCCATTCCTTTCTCCATTATACATTTCTCTGCAAACACATTTACTTTTGTAGGAAAAATAGGGATGTGGGAAATAGCTATCACATCCCTGTCATTTTTAGTTATTGTGATTCATGAACACAGGCACAGTTGAAGGGACTAATTTGGTGCACATACAATGAATCCAACAGCCTTCTGCAAATATACTTATTTAGTATGCAAATTAAGAATCTTCCTGTAGACATATTAATGTTTTAAGTTCCTTCAGACCACCATAACACCACAACAGATTTTGGTTGTCCAAAAAATAAGACTCAAGTAGTTATAAGCTTTAAATGTCATTGCCTCACATCATTATTATTTCTTGTTGTATTGGGGTGGATGAAGCAGCTGTTATTCCACTTCCATGTTTTCCTATAAACTCTGGAGATTGAGCTGTTTGCTCTCATATCACAGAATGGTACCAATAAAACACATCTGTCACCGTGTGTAAAACATGCTATGTTCCTATTTTTGATTGAGGAAGTTAGCATGTTGGAGACCAGTTACAAGGCTTATGATTATAAAAGAGCCATAATTGTATCATGGTCCCCATATGGTTAGGTGAAATCCCAAACTGGCATCAGAATCTAGGAAGTAAAACAGCTATAAATCACTAAAATTAATACATTTTTATTATTATCGGTGTGTGAATCTGTCTTGTGTGCTGATAGATAGGAGCTCTTTATGTCACTGATGGTGACATGATAAATAGGTACATTTGTGAATGATTGGCTTCTTGTCACCTCTGCCACTCAAACAGCACAGGCAGCCATTCAAACACACAGGCACGGCTTTCAAATCATTTTACACACACACACACACACACACACACGGACATACACAAAGAGGGATCTCCCCTCCGGCCTGCTGCTCTGTGGAGCTGCGGTAGTGTTTCTGATGGGATAATCTCTGAGTTGTGCTACGGCCCATGTGAGGAGGGGATTACATATTTATTCGGGGAGTTTTCATCCCGCCTTTACCATCTGTCACCAGTAGAGTGGCCATGGGACATTTACAAGAGCTTTATAGTGGAGTGATAGGATGAGAGTGGGTGTGAGAGTGATTGGGTACGAGAGAGAGTGCATGAGGGAGAGAGAGAGAGAGAGAGAGAGAAAGTGAGGAATAGGATCCACCGACAGACGGTAGCCTACTTGCAGGTCCCAGCTGCAAACCCTCAGAGCATAAAATCACCTCCGCTCGCTGTGGGGGAAAATTCAGAGAGAGGAAAGTCCAGCAGTGTCATCCGGGACTTTCCCATGCTTTCTGTAGGGAGAGGGACTTCTCCCCATAGATCTCCTTTTCAGGGTGATCTGCTAATGTCACAATCCACATCCCTGTTGCTCACATTATAGATGCAACTTGATGGGTGGTCTGACCAACTTGGCTGACCTTCCTGCTTTACTTTTAATATATGTAAAATTAAAAGGTTCTAGTGATCAAGAATAAATATTACATCTGTGTAATAAATATTAGCAGTTTTCACTTTGTACATACAGTTTGAGTTCTTTTCAGGCCTTTTCTCAATATGTGCTCCATTTGTGTGTCTGCCTTGCTAATTGCAGCCTCAGTTTCCTGTTCATAGTGACAGTGAGGTCTTCTGCTGCTGTAGCTCACCTGCTTTAAGGATGGATGTGTCGTGTGTTCAGAGATTGTCTTCTGCATAGCCTGGTTTGGTGTTTAAGTTACTGTTGCATTTACATCATCTTGAAGCAGTCTGGCCATTCTCCTCTGAC
>JAOWBC010001255.1:6790004-6800215 GCA_028566105.1 Hypoplectrus providencianus | reverse complement strand
TTGAATGAATATTAATTGATTTACCTTTCTGATGTGATTTGAACTTGTGGCAAATGTACATAAGCATTCATTGGGAGTCATATTTCTGTCACCTGATTAATGTAGCTCCTGGCATTTCTTTGATTTTACCTCTGTTTTGCTAGTTTTATCTCTTTTGCTTCAAATGATCCCCAGTGAATTGCTAACTTTGCTGTCCTTTGATGCTGAACAAGTTGCATCAAAGGACAGCATCAGAACCAATAGCACCACTGATTTATCAGAGCTCTTTTTTTTTTTTTTTTTTTTTTTTTTTAATCTCAGTGCTAGTGCGTTAAGAGTGAATCATAAAGGTTGTTTTGTTTATAAGCAATTTGGTTCGGAAGAAGAAAGCACATCTCTCCCCTACTGTAAATGTAGCTTGAATAGCAGGAAGGGTCAAAATGTCGCAAAGCACTTGAAGACACTTAAATCCCATGTAATCCGGTGTAGCTGCTCAGCAGTCAACCCATTTGTTAGAGGCTATGAATCAGTATATCCTCCCTTTGACCTGCAAGTACAAATACCTACAGAGCTGCTGTGTTTTTACAGATGTGTTGTCAGTGAACATATTGTTTTAAAAGGATGGAGGATTAAAAGAGAAGTGAAGACTTAAGAAAGATTTTTTTGACGATTTAAAGAGAATTAGCTGGACAGTAAGGTCAGATTTTGCTCTGTACAGTCATATTCTCCTTTGTCTCAATGGACTCCCAGAAAAGCGTACACAAGTGCAGTTACAAAAAGCCACAATCTGTGACTATAAATATCATTTTGTTGTGTCTGGGTAAACAAAAGGCATCTGTTGTATCCTAGCTGATAGCCACAGAATGAAAGAGAGCGCTGATCAAGACCTTTAGATACGAGGGGTTGCTAAGGAACATGAATTCACACATAGCCTGTTTCCCTCTACAGCAGCTGCGCCTCTTTAGAGCCCAGTAATGCATTCAGCTCAATCTGCCCAGGACCATGTGCACCACATTCAACAACTGCTCTCCTGTGGCTCTGCCTAAGACAAAAGGCCTCAGCCGTGCTCTGAGGATGGGGCCAGATTGAGCGGTAGACACGCGTACGGTTGAAAAACTGGAAGGGTCATTACGAGATAAACACAGATGAGAGTGAGAGGATGGAGACAAAGAAAAGAGAGAACACAAAGCGTGCTGATTTTCAGGACTAGCTGAACAGTCTTATCAGGACTCTGCAGGACATCTGCTGCTGCCACTGTGAGCTTGTATCTGTTTGTCAAACAGTCTGCTTGACAGTTAGTATAGTGTGTCCAAAGAACCATAAACTGAATATTAACTACAAATTTACTTTGACATGTTCAATTAAAGTCTTTTAGATATGTAGGTGAGCACCTGGCATCATTTAGGATCTCCTTTAATGCTGTGTACAGAAGAAATGTATGATCTACATTTTATTACATTTTCTTATTTAACTTTAGTGATAACCATGATTAAAACATTTTGATTTATGTGTTTTATGTTATACACCAACTTATAGTGTCATGTCTATGTACCTGCTTTGATTATAATGTAATTAATTGCTGATAATTATCTGGGATGCTGAGATTTAATATTCCTTTTAAGCCTTTTTTTCTATGTTGTAGTTTTTATGTAAAATGCCTTCCTGGATTTGATTCATTACATGTATTTTCCCCAACCTTCCAAGGTGCTGTTTTTGATATACAAGCACTCAGTCACGCACTGTTTCATGATGGGCATTTGACAGTGCCTGGCCAAGATCTTTGTTAGATCAAACTATTGCAACACAATGTAATAAAACTGTGAGCTTTTTGTATAGTGTACAAATCATTTTCTTGAGTTGGTTCCATGGTGTTTTTATCCAGCACCTGTAAGAGTTACTAGGATGAGCGTACCCTGCACACTGTTTATCAACATTTTCCAATTCCCAGATATACGCAGTAGGTGGCCAAACATTTGGTGTTGAAAAGTGTCCAGGGTAGCTGACCGAAGTTTGATTGGAGAAAGAATCAAGTAACTGATACGGCAGGGTAAACACTGGGTTTTGCTGTTGTTTATGCTGATGTATCCATTCCTCTGATTTGAAGAGCTGGGGTTTCTTTCTAGCCAGTAAATTGTACGGGGGGAAATCAATCAAAGAAGAGACAGGCATACCAATTTCAACACTGACAGTAGCTCGAAACAGTCCATAATACAACACAGCTGGGAGACATGCAGTGCTTTGAGTCAGGAATAGGACTCTATCTCTCAACCTGCAATCACAAACCAGCGGATGGTTACTTGTGCTGAAATGCTGGACACAAAATATCTAGGTAAGAAATGTGGATCACAAATGAGTCCAGACAAGATGAGAGAAAGTGGGCAAGACAAGAAGATAAATTAAACCACTCCACAGCAAAATACTGGCATTCTCAAACTCATACTGAAACTTCTGGAAATCATTTAACCTCCCAGAATGATAACATATTGAAGGAGTATCAGATGCTGGAATCTGCAGGATTTTCTGTCCGGGCCAAAAGCTTCATCTCACTTTCAGAATGCTAATTTAGCAATTTTAACCTGGCAACTACCAGCTCTGGAAAATCTATGAAATCACTCCAGCGCATGCTATTTCCAGTAGTCCCGCAAGTGCAGTGGCCATACCCCATCAGCCATTCTCACTCAAACTCCAACCAGTAACAATTACCCATCATGCATCTAATAATCAAGTCAGACGAGCCTTTATCTGCAAGTTGGAATGCAAGATGGAATTTTTCCCTGGTTAGCCTTTCTTGGGGAAGTGCCTTTAATTCAGGAATGTTGTCTAGGGGTGGGCGGAAGATGCAGTATACCCAATGTACAGCCGTTTGTTCTAAAGAATAGATATGATGAAAATATTTATGCAAGAGTTAACACATTTTAAAATAAAAAGGCAGATAACTGCAGATTTGCAGAATCCAGAGACACGATAGGCGCTTTATTTCACAGCTGTTAAAAGCCTGTGTGCGCAATGCCATGGGATGAATTATAACTGTTAAATATAATTATTTTATACATTTTTGTAATTGTTCTAATAGAAAACATGAATGAAGAGATAGAAGATTTTTCAAATGCAGACATATGTTTCATTCTACTAGAATCATCATACTGATAGGATTGGATGCATCCAAGTGTTAAAAGGACTGTTAACAAATTGCTTTAGATGAGAATTCAAAGTATTAAGATACATATATGTATCACAATAAAGACTAATAACATATTAATATTATTATAGGGCAAATGGCGCATAAATATTTACTCCCAGTTTCATTTCATCATTGACTGTTTGCCTGGCAACAGTTTGGTCTGTGTAAGACTGAAGAGCATAATTTCTGTCTTGGACATGTGTTGCAATCTTGACCTACATGGAGATTTACTTTTCACCCTGCAGGGTCCAATGTGATTATGGCTGATTAGCTTATTACTCCATTGCTAACAAATAATCAACAAAGAACCCAACTACAAGAACTTAGAAATCTAAGATTAAGCAGTAATATCTGATGTTATTTTCTGTGATGCAAAGCTTTTCATCAAGTTTGTAACAACAACATAAGACACTAATTACAGTGACTAAACCTAACCTCCTGCTCCTAATTAGGACTTCTTTGTTTCACAGTACAGCTCAACTCTCTGCTATGCTTTTGTCTCTCTCTGTCTCAGACTCCCTTGGTGGCCCATTCCCATCCACATCTCACCGATGCCACCACAAACCCAAGAGGTGCCTGCCTATCCAGTGTGGCAGTGTTGGTGGGGCCCTTCCTATCAGCCCCCTTCTGTTCCATCCAAACGCCAAGGGATCCCAAATCGTCATGGACCTTGCCCACAAAACAGTCAAGAGGCAGGCCAGTTTCTGCAATGCCATCACCTTCAGCAACAGGCCTATAGCGCTGTATGAGCAAGTTCGCCTCAAGGTATTATATGTCAGAAATTTGAGCTCCTGGAAGTCCGGGAGCTTCAAGCTGCCAAAACTATTGTGCTGTCATCTAAGATTGACAGTTGAAGACAATGAGGACTCAACTACACTGTCTGCATTGGAATTCCAGTATAGTCAGACTTGAAGTAGAATTTGAAATTTGGGAAGATCCATGGCCTCTTGTCCAATGGACGTTTATGTTTGTTATGTCCTTTTTGGAGAGATATATAATATTTACAAATTTTTTAATAAAGCCACATTTTGTTCTCCTATCCCCAGATTACTAAAAAGCAGTGTTGCTGGAGCGGGGCTCTACGTCTGGGATTCACAGCCAAAGACCCCTCCAGGATAAACCCAGACAACCTGCCCAAATACGCCTGCCCAGACTTGGTGTCCCAGAGCGGCTTCTGGGCCAAGGCGCTGCCCGAGGAGTTTGCCAACGAGGGCAACATCATCGCCTTCTGGGTTGACAAAAAGGGCAGAGTCTTCTACCGCATTAATGAGTCCAGTCCCATGCTGTTCTTCAGCGGAGTCCGCACAGCTGAGCCCCTCTGGGCCCTCATTGATGTGTACGGTCTGACCCGCGGAGTGCAGCTGCTAGGTAAGATGGTTTAAGAAGCATAAATGCAGAGTTTAATAACCAACCAGGCAAAGTGGTCAACTGCTTGGGGGAAACAGACCCTTGGGGGCCACAAAAATAAATTCACTCAAACTTATATAATGGTAGATGGTAGTGTTTATTTCTGGTACGCCACACATATTGTAATACCATACCTCACAAAGCATCCTACAGGCTGAAATTCCTTTTTATTACCGTATAAAGAGCTAAGTGTTCGGTCCACTCAGCTTCTGCCTTTTGTTTCAGTTCATTTCTGGGCGGTGAAACAAAGTCTGAAGCTTGTCAATATGTTCTGCAAGGTCATGAAATGAAATGATACAAATTGCCAATCTTCAAAGTGTAATAACTCACTATTGTCTTTATAATAGTTTACAGAATAATCCATTGTGTTTAGCCTTTTGATGTTCCCAAGACTAGAGTATAACTGCAATGAATGTCAGCATCACACATTGAAACACAGCACACCTTATGGCTGTTCCTCAAGCCATTTATTTAAAACTACCACACAAATACAACTAAATACATTAATAAAGCTTCATTTGGACATCACTACCTCTTGTAATAACTGCTAACTTTAATATCTACTTTCTGCATTTTCTTTTTTGGTCAAATTGGGAGAGAAGTTTTTGAAAAAATGTTTTATTTTAGAAAGTGGCGGCATGGTTATATCGCTTTCTTTTACATTCAGAATTCTTTAATCTGTTACATCAAGTCTGTTGGACCCCAAATCATCTGTGTGGTGTTCAAGATGTGAGGGGTGTCTGATGTAACATTACTAGCCATAGTCAACATGAATTAGATATATACACATTAAAAACTTGCCTCAGGTGTTCAACCCACTATCCTTGAGCAGATCTGTAGCAGTGGAGTCAGTCTAGCTTTAAGCGGACCAGAGAGACTGTGTCTGATGCACTGATCCCATGCTGCACAACAGCCTGTATTATAGATTGGAAAAACAATACCAGGATCTGTTTGTTTCCTCAGTCTCCCAAGAAAGTAAAAATGTTGTTGTGCCTTGTTGCAGACGTTATCTATATGTGCGCTCCAAGATAAAGCAACATCCTGCTCACGGAGGCTTTACAATTTATAAGTGGAATCTGGTTCAATATGAGTGTGAGAAACAAGTGGATGATCGGAGTTTAATGGAAGCCACAGACAAATTACTGAACCACTCCATGAATGTATCAATTTTTTTTTTTTTTTTTTACAAAAGTCTTTATACAGAATAACAAGACAAGAGGGTGAGTTTCTTCAACCTTCGGTAACTCTGTAGCAAGCTCTCATCTAGTTTTCTTTCCTCTGTGTTTGTGTGTCAAACTCACAGTACACGGTGCCTCAGGCCTGCTAGGGTGTTAATCTGGCTCAAGCAGCAACCTTTGGGTCTAAAAGGTGCACCAAATGAAGTGCTCTCAACCTGCATTCTCTTTTAACTTGAGCCTTCGACACAGTGATCAACAAATCAATTGGTAATGTCACAGAGCCTACATTTGCCTTTATAGTGCATGAACCAGCCCAGTGTTTTTACGCAAATGATGTGTAACTTTTGTCCTCCCAGTACAACCCTCTGTCGAACTGTTCTGCTTGCAAGTGGATAATCCGAATTGTTTTAGTTTGTCTTGTCTTGTTCTTGTCAGTACAGTTTTCAAATCTACCTAATAATAATTCTGTTCTGCTGTTATTGCATTATTTTTTCTTGAAAGCAGATTTTGAAAGCCAATAGGTGTTTTTGTCTACAGATGCAGGTGTTCCAGTGTTCTCATGCTTACAGTAAACATTTCCTTTCTGTAGATTACCTTTCCTATCTTTGTGTACAGTAAAGCCATTCATGAAGTGATGGAATAACAATGAACAAGGGCTATCTATAGATGACCAATATTTGGCCTCCGTGTTTTCACATAAGCTGAGAAGGGCGCTGCTTTGCATTATCAAGGTATGCTGGGTAGCTTAACATGCATATCACAAAGGCATAGCCCAGGATAGTATGGCCCAGGCTTTGATGTGAGAGAATGCACACACATATTTCTTTTCCCTGGAGATTCATTGCTGTCATCCCTTCTGTTGATGTAAAAATAGACCTGGGGTTACATGTCCCATGGAAAGCACATTTGATTGTAATTGTGTACTGTGTTGACTGATACCTTCAGGGTGGTGGGGGTGGATGTTTCTTGTCTTGAGAATATAAGGGCCTGTTTTCAGTTGCACTTATGGTTAATTACTCAAGGTACTGTTGCCATACATACACACAGTCTGTGCTAATAAATTGCTATTTGCATAGAGATAAAGATGTCTCAGATAATGGGACCTGCAGGTGATGATATCAAATACCAAAGGTCCAATCGTCTACCATAGCACCCCAAGGTTTGCTCTGATTGAACTCACTGTAATGCATCTTTCTGAGAGTCATCTGATCCTTTGAAGCGCTGCTCTGAGCACCAGTTCAATTACAAACCGGGCTTCTCCTTTGCACTACTTAAGTCATTTCTACTGTCTTTTTACAGCCAGGCTATATGCAGGGCTGACTACAAAGCAGTGCTTATATTCCTTGGGGGGCCAACTGACTGACATCTGCCCCCACAGACAGGGGCCTGTTCAGAGGGGTGGAACACTACAGAAGGTCAAGATAGAAATACATCATCCAGACTAGACACGGCCCTTTGTGATACTGAATAGCCAATAGTGTCACTTCTGTGCTTCACGTTTCTGTGCTCAACGCTCCATGAACCTTTCCCTATCCTCAGATAAGCCCCTGGGCTTCCGCATCGAGGCCATTCTTTTACTTTCGCTCTTTATTTTATCTGGCATTTGAGGTGCTGTTGTTTTTTTTTTTGTTTGCTTTGTTTTTTTTTCCCACCCTGGCATCCTCAATTAAACAGGCAGCTTGGGAGGCAGCACATTTCACAGTAGAAGTGGTAAAAATGTGGCACTTTCTTTATTACTTTTTATGTCTTCTAAATCTTTCAATACCCAAACAACCATCTAAGAACAAATTAAGCTTCAGCTGCTGCTGAAAACGGCTTGTGTTACAATTGTAGATCTGTTATCTTTAAACCCCTTTTTACTTTAACTTAGATCCTTCATCACGCAAAATCTTCAATTCCCCACAGCCTATTCTATTCTTTGCCAATGTGATGGCCAAATTTCCCCTGTAGGATCAATAACATTTATATTCTCTCCATTTCAGCGTTTTTCAGCAAGTAAGATTATTCATTGTACCTCCTTGGAAATACTATAATCCTGGGCGCATAAAGATTGAATTAAAATTCTGTGGTGGATTAAGTTTCTTGCTCAAAGACATTTTGTACAGCTTATGTATGTCGGCCTTTCATAATGTAAATTAGCAGGGGGCCTCTGGTCGTATCTCTTGTGTCTTCATTCAGCAGGGACAGTGCTACACAAACGCTTACACACATTTTTAGAAGCAGCTTCCACTTCCTTTTCAAATGACCCATTCTGCCTGACTCCAAATCGCTTTTCATTCCAGCTGTTTGTTTTTTTATTTATTTAATTGAATGGCTCCTGTGTGTTTTGAACTCATTGTCAGTATGTATTTGGTGTAGTATTTTCCATTTACCCACTGGGTGCTTTGCTTTATTATGACTAATGGTTAGACAAGTAAAAGGCAGGACTTGTCACATAAGCTCACAGGTTGTTATTCTACCACCTCTAGCTCTTACAACCAAATGAAAATCAATTTCATCCTTTTATTTCCTTCAACAAAGACAAAATAAATATGCAGCTTACCAGCATCCATACATAAAAAAGAAGGATTTATGAATCACTGGACTGGGTAAATAACTGCAGATTTGGTTGTACCACATTCTCACAGTAAGATAAGGCAGGAGTCAACATTGATTTATTGTAACTTTTTGGACTGTGTTAGGACAATAATATATGTTAGTACATAACAATGTCAAGTACTACATCACTTACTTAAATGACCAAAGTAATCACTGCAAAGTAGCTGCTTAGAGCAGTAACTTAAGTGAATAATGGTGATGTCCAATTGAAGTTTCATTAACAAACAGAGTTTTGTTCAACTCTGTTTTCTCCTCCACCAAAAAACAAAGCAGCATCATCAGCAGCAGCTAGTCATGTAATTTGTCTGTCTGCAGTTGGTACCTGATAGATGGGGTACAGTGAGTTTAACAGAGCTTTTTTTATGTTGTTATTATATGTTATGTTATGTTATTATGCCTGTTATGACTGTGAATGAGTTTAATAAGAGAGAATATGATAACACTGATTTACCCATTTTGTTTTTTGCTAATATCTTATCTAGCATATCCGGTACATTCTCAGAGCAAAGTCTGTGTATCTTGAGATGTACCAACTGTTCAGTATCCTTAGGCTCTGAGGTCAGAGCAGGAGTAGAAGAACGAAGCATGACTCCGGGCGACATTTGGATCAGCTTTGTTAATCTACCCCAAAGGATTTAACAGGAGGGTACATCATACATGACCGGAACAAGGGATGTAGGGCTGATTCTGTGGTTTCACACCCCCGTGAACATGATGACACAATTGAAGTGTTTCCCCTCCCACCTTCCAACTTGCTAATGAAGCTCAGGCAGAATAAATAATAGTGCATTCAGTGACTTTATAAACAAATGCATGTTGGCGACTATGCTTGAACGCATTAATGTTTTCATGCATCCACCACAGAGCAAATGTGTCAGATGCAGTGACGTGCCCAAGGTAGCAGGTGATTGACTCCACCTGGCCTTGAACTGGGCAAATACAATATTGCACAGTTTGGAGGGATAATCTTTAAGGCCTACTGAAGCTGTCCCCATAGGCTTGAAATCCAGCAAGCCAGAAAAGGTTGTTTAATATATACCCATGTCCTGGTTCCTAAGGTTGGCTGTCACTCTCATATGTACACACACATACACACGCATGAACACAGCAGAACTTTACTTGACATCGGGAAGGAGGCTGAGTTACTGAGTAATTCCAGCTGTTGTGAAGCCAGCAGGACTCAGATTGTATGAGTCAGTCACAGTGGAGCTTTAATCAAGAGGGGCCCTGTGTGGGACTTCCCTGAAGGACAAGAGAATAAAGTCTGATTGCAAAGCCTTGAGGCTGCTAACACCTTTCAACCAGGCTGATTCAGAGAAGGGCTTTGCCAATCTAGCTGTCACCTCCAAGAAGCAAAGCAGTTAATTTAGTTCATACAAAACGCGGTGTCCTGGAAGAGAAGCTATCTCTGTAGTCCATCAGGAAAACTGCATTTTCACTGTGTGCTGGAAATGCTGAAGAGCTTCTGAAGTCTGCCATGTTATGAGAGACTGGGCCTCATGCAGGAGCAGATTTTTTCTCCCATTTTTGTGTGTTTTGATAAATCCCTCATATTTACTTGTTATCAATACATTTATGGGATTCACCAATGTTTTCTTAATTCGTTCAGAGTATTCTTCCTAGATCAAATGTTGTTCTGACATCTTGTCTTCACAGTCTACAAACAGTCAGGAAACATGAGTTGTAGATTTGAACTCCTGAACCCTAAAACCCAGCAGTGGATGTAAAAGGCATGTTTTGTTTTTGTTTTTAAATGCTTTAAGTACAACATTTATCAGGGTCAAAAATTGTAACAATTGAAATTATTGACATTCAGTTCTTGAATGAATGTGTGTGTATATATATGTGTGTGTGTGTGTGTGTGTGTG
>JAOWBC010001255.1:6745291-6763818 GCA_028566105.1 Hypoplectrus providencianus | reverse complement strand
AAAAGTGTTGTTGATTCCAAGGTTAAGTATAAAATGTTGCACTCCATGAGGATTAGTTTCTGTCACCACCAGCCTGTTTCTCCTGAGGCAGAGCTACACACCTGTCCTGCATCAGCCAATTACAGATGTTATTCATTCTGCCAATCACACACCTGAACCTGATCAGTAATCACTCACCTGCCCTGCATCTGTAATCACGCCTCTGCTGTATAAGCCCCAGTCACACGCTCACGCCTTGCCAGATTGTTCCTGGCGTCATGCAGTACGCTCCAGCATCATCTTACAGACCCTTCCTGGTGTTCCATCTCCCGCCTGTCTCTCGGTTTCTCCGTCTGTATGTTGCCCCCAGTCCGACATACCTTCAGTCCCTGTCACCGCTCCTTTAAGCGGACTTTCCCAGCTCTTCTCGCCTCGCACCTGGAGCCAAACCTGTGGACTGCCCCGTGACACTTTCTTTTACATATGTAGTGTCCATTAGCTGACTCTTTCAGCACCAGTATAAAGTTTTTCTTTCTGTTGTCTCTGTATAAATTAGATAATTGCACTTTGTCACCTGTAGCATGTTTGCTGCAAACAGTTGCACCACCTCTACGCCTCGTTATGTTCCATGGTCTTTCTTCTTTACTGGTAAAGCATTAGAAATACCAAATGGAGTGAGAAGTGCTTGTATGCACTTGACCTTTAACATTAAGCCCTAAACAAACCGTAATGTGAGTTGGCCTGTAACAGATGTAGCCAGCCGTGCCCTTTTAGGTCTGGGTAAAACACAATGTTAAGTCATGTGGGAGCCTTGGCCCTCTGTTATGTCATGTGCTACGACCTCTGTCCCAGCCACAGCTGCTGGGGGGGTTCCTGGTGTCAGGTGGGGGGTTAGGAGATCACTGGAAATACCTGCACCCTACTTTGAAACAGAAGTTTGAGATGTACTTCTTCTGCAATAGTTGCACTATAAATTCATGAAGCCCCTCATCCAGATGTCTGTTCAGAGCTCCCTGATAGCCATCTGTCTGCAGTAGGCTGACTCATGACATCTCCATGAAAGAACTTACTCAGGGATATGAATGAGAAATAACGCCATGAAAAGAATAATCCAAATGAGTGTATCTAATACTTGTCATTGTTCAACTGAGCATTCATAACCCTGACACAGATCATCATCCTTCAACGTTCACCACCAATGGTATTAGTTATGCCATAGAGAAAAGGATCATAATAGAATTTCATTTTGAGACTCACTGTAGACGTACATATTGAGTTTGAAATGTGCAGGTCTATTCATATGAAAATCTCTCTGAACTCGGTGGCTGTCCTAGCAACACTGATTCAGATCAGGAGGGTTCAAAGCACGGCTGATTCAACAGAGCCATCTAGTGGAGAGACGTTGGTATGGTCACCTGTGTTATAAACACATAAAGAGTTTTCTTTAAAATATGAAGACAACTAAAATTGTTCAACAGAAGCTCAAGGTCTTCTTAGTGAATGGAAATGCTCTGTTATTTAAAAAGTACATTTTAGACAGAGACAGTTTCAATCTCTCTCATAATGTACCAGCTGTTATCATTAAACCGAATTCCATACTTCTGTGACATATTTATATCTGAACTATCTCTGACAAAATATAGTTTGGATAAAGCTAGTTAATGGACGCGAAAACTACAATTTTGTTTAACATTGTAAACTTATAAGCTATCTAACCAGGGGTTTTTTTTTACAATAGGTAAAATGACTTTTAAGGGCAAAATGACAGAAAATGTTTACCTGACTCCCGTTTCCCTCAGTTTTCCAGAGCGTTTTAGCCTACATATGAACATATCAGTGTTAGCATGCTACCAGTGCTTTAAATCCCCAAAATGTAATGACACACATCCATGAATGAATGAATGAATGAATGAATGAATGAACCTTTTGAAAGCCTGCTGGCCTATTTTGCTTGAAGGACTTTCCCAGGGTCCTCTGCTCACGCAGTCCTACAGAGTCTCAAATGATTGTTTGACGCGATCATGTTGAAATGATGACGTAGCATTCCACAACTACACATTTGTGAGTTACTGTTGCTGTTCTTCTCCCAATACTCTCTCACTCATGAATCTGAGATATGTCTCATGGAAACCAGGAGCCTTTCAACCATAAGTGTCTGATTTTGACATATCAACCAAAGGAGACGTATCTTAAACATGTGATATATGAAAACAACATTGTTGAGGACTTAAAACCTGGAGACATTAGCAGAGAGCCCTTGAGAAATAAATGTGCTCCCACTTAAAGAGGTGAAGGTTTGTTGAGCTTCGGGGCGGCCGTGAAAGCATATATTTCACGTAACTTTGGACACAAGTGATAAATCTCTCCACACACGTTTGGATACAGGAGAGCAAAAACTCCTGTCTTTCCTCTTTAGCGAGAAACTGTTGCTCCGAGAGCTCGTTAGTCTTCATTCATCGCTCTCAACCTCCTCACACTTTTCTCTCGTAACTCACACGGCGCTATATATAACCAGCCACGTCGTTCTGCTCCCCCACATCTAAACTCACTTAATCTGGCCGACACAATAAGCCGAATAAAGATAAATGTCTCAATCTGCAATATTACTGTCACATGCTATCTAGCTACGTCCTGAACAGGAAGAAGGTTCGCCGCTCTTTATCTGCAGTGACACGGGTGTCTGCGAGACAAATGAAAGGAGCCGGTTTAAAACAACAAAGATAATACATTTAATATTGTTTCTCTTTTGGGCAATGCGAGATACAATGTAAACATGTACAAGATACAAAAAAAAGTAACAAGACTTGTCAAAATGAAAGGGTAGATAAGAAATTGCCCTGTTTTCAAAAGGAATGCACATGGTGACAACGTCTCTAATTTGTATTTGTCCCGTCTTGTGTATTTTGTCCTCGTGAGCGGCCTGGTCATGTTTGATCTGGTGGTCAGATGACTCCCCAATGGATGATTCACTGACATTTACAGAGGCAAGAAAGAAAGAAAAGCCTCCTTAGTCTCACCATGGCATTTCTTTTGAAAACCAGGAGTTTGCAAGAGTTAAACACAATTTGCATAACAACAATGGTAATAAAAAAAAGAAAATAAGGAGAAAATAAAAGAATAGCACCTCCTTTGGTCCAACTCGAGGCCTGTTGTTGTTATTGTGTTTGTTCGTGTGGTTGATGTGCTGGTAACCGACTGTTTTTGTCAGAAATTACAGATCAAGACGGCATCGGGCCTCCAAGTTCGTGTTTTTTGGCACTGCTCTCCCCAGCAGGGTGGTGACAAATTCTATTCTATAAACGCAACATCCAGGCTCAAAACAGGCTCCACCTTCCCATAAATCTACCTCAGCTGTAAGTCAACATCGATAACTTTTGACAGCTTCCACAGCTCGCGAAAAATATGGCTGAGCTCCGACCGGTAACGGAGGCTCCCGCGCAGAATGGCAGCGGGCCGCGGTGTTCTTGATTAGGACGCTGTTAGCGCCGGAGTGTCGTCTGACTGGCAAAGGTTAATTAAGACACACTGTTGTGCTAATTAGAAACAGGGATTCAAACAGAGACAAAGAAAAGTGCCACAGAGACACAGCTGCGTGCCTCATTCCTCGACACAGCCGCTTTGCTGCGGCGGGGAGACAGCTCCCGCTGATGCCCGCTGGCGCGTCAAACAACTGCGATTCTGTGAGGAAGTTTTCAGAATGACATAAATAATCAGCTTTCCCTGATTCACAGGCTTGGGATTTTTTTTTTTTTTCTTTTTTACCACAAGCCCTCCAGCTTCGCTTATTCTTTCCTTTCTTCTCTCAAACTCAAACAAAAACTACATATTAATTAAAAAACCTACAAAATAATCTCCCTAAATACCTCAAACCTGCTCCCACACACTTACTGAAACTTTCTTATCAAACCTTCCCCTCCAGTCTATCAAACCACTGCCTTTGTTAAGTCGGAAATCACTGCATTTCAGAGCTGGGCCGCATTTGAAGCCATTTTTGTGATTCATTTCATTAGATGTGAACAAACACTCCGAGTCCCATGTTACACTTTTAAAACATTCAATTATTTTCTTGACAAAAACACTGTGGAATAAGGCAAGAAAAGATACAGGGAATCCAGCATTTGAAGCCTCTTATTTTTTGTCTTATTCCAAAAAAAAGAAACTTTTTTAACACCAAGCTCAAGTTCTCACACCCTCAGGGCTACATGAGATCTGAAGACTCTGACAGTAAAAGAAGCTACAATCAGATCAGTTTTTTAAAAGTTATTCTGTGGACGGAGTGAGAGAAGCGTCTGTAGCGTGAACTCGGTTTGTCTCACGCTGACTCCTCGCACGGCAGCTTCAAAAACATCAAGTGTTGCAATTAAAACATTGTTTGGAGTAATGAGATCACAGCTCAGGTTCAGAAGCGGAGAGCTCATTAGATTCGGGGATTGATGAAGGTGGGTAGAGGAGTTGGATAAAATGGGCTCCCTGTTGGAAGGAATTATTTTTCATAGTTTTCCGAGTGCCTGCCAGCCTTTCATCTCCCTCCTATCAAAGCAGAGCTCCTCTCACCTCGCTCTCACCCTTTCTACTAGAATCCACTATCTGATCCATCTTGTGTCTCCCTGCATCCTGCTCTCACAAATCTCCTCCTTGACCTCCGAATTCTCTTCTCCTGAGTGCACCTGCAAACAATCCATCTCATCATGCAAAAACACACACAAACACCCCCACCACCACCACCACCACCACCACCACCACCACCACCACCGCCACCCAAACCCTTCTAGATATCTCAATCATTTCCCCGGGAATAGACTGCGCGGCTGTGTCGAGGAAGGAGAAAGATGGAAAAATGCGTGGAAGAAAGAAAGAGAGACGCGTGGAAGCAGGAAGGAAGTGTCGCCAGGAGGAATACGCGATGTGTTTGGGGGTTACTGAGCTTAAGGTGCTTCACGCCTGAGAGGTGCCGTCCATTTGTTAGAATAAAAACAGAGCGAGGAATAAAAACAGCGCGCTGGCGGAGCGGGGCTGTCTCACCCGGCTGACCTCCGGGAAATATGTCGAGAAAACTCATATGTTTCCTGTGGCGTGAATGGCTCCTCATCATCATTGAGCGCGCGTCGCCATGTGCACGCACACGGAATGCAAAAAATATTGCCACAACCAATTCCATTTCCGTTCTGCTGTGTGGATGCACGCAGGTTTACGGGAGGTGTAGCTGAAATAAGCTGATATGATTGAAAAAGAAGCCTGTAACGGTTCAACATTTTGGGAAATCCACATTTGCTTTCTTTCAGAGAGTTAGACGCCACTCCCATTCCCGTAAGCTCAATGCGTAGCTGAAACCAGGAGATAGCAAGGGGCAGCCTCTGGGTTTGAAAAGTGAAGCCAATGCGGAAGTGCCTTAAACCTGCATTCTCTCTAATAGCCAGCAGGGGGCGACTCCTCTGGTTGCAAAAACAAGTCAGGTTGCACTAAGGTTGATAAAGAATTACTACACTTTCCTAATGAGTTTATGCTCACCAGTCAGTAGTTTCAAGTCTTTACCAAGACAAGATGATGTTCATTTAGTTAATTATGGTCCCATTAGAATAGAAAAGGGCAATCAGGATAGATGCTTATTAATGTGTATCCATGGTAATGTGTACATTTGATTTGACCAATTGACTTTGCGTGGAGTATTTTTATGACCTTTTCAGAAGTTAAAGAACATTGTCATTTAAAAATGTGCTTGTACTCAAAGACACTAAGTACTGGCTGGTCTTTTTTTCTGGGAAGTGAATTTATTTAAAGCTTGTTTTTCCCAATGAGTTAAGCTTGCATCCCAATTAACTGCCTAGTCGTATCAGGATGGTAAGCTGCGTAACCTTCTCATCCAAATATGGCCACTGTTACCTCCATCAGTTACAGCACCTTCTAGTTGTGATGCCGTTAAAGGTGAGCCCAGAGAACTGTCCCTTGTTAGCAGATGGACGTTAAAGATTGCTCTTGTGTCAAACCGCACAGTAAAATCAGGTAACATAGCACATTTTCAGTGGAGGGGCATTCAAAGACATGTCTTACCAATATGAGAGTGGCATCAATCAGTTAGCAAGGAAGCAAATTTAGGGTATTTCTCCAACTGTTTCTTTAAGGTGGACTTTAACGCCAGACTTTCCAACAAAAAGGTTTATGGACACACGACCCCCTCAACAATAAAGGGGATCTCTGTATTGGCCGGAACAATCAGGAAGTCTTTAGCACAATGACATATTCACCTGTAGCACATGGATAAGGCCTGCCTGGGGCAAGGCAGAGAGAAAAATAAAGGTTTTTCTATTTTTGGCGTACATCCTGGAAGTTGATGGATTGAAGTGAATTGGCCTGAAGGGGCGTTCATCTCCCCGCTCTCTTGTTTACCGCAGAGTCCCTCCTGTCGACCGCTCCAAATGTCACCTTTGCCGAGGTGATCGGTGAGGAAAGTCTGACTTGGTTTGACAATGTTGGGGTAAATGTCAAGAGAGGCATCCGCTTAGGTGCAGAGAGGGCCGATCCAAGAAAAAAAAACAAAAAAACAAAGAAAGAAGAAAACAACAACAACACAAAAACAAGAAACTATCAAAATTCCATTCAGGCACGAACGTGACAGCTCAGAGCAGGGCCACTGAGGCCCCTGATGATGGGCCCATGACTCTCCATCAGACCCCAGGGTGGCTGTAATGTTAATACAGAATGGGTCAGCGGGTTTCTGCCATGCCATTCACAAGTCACTGTCCCCCTGCTGATCCGGGGCTGGCTGAGCAGAGATTCTCATGCTAGTTATTATAAAAGTCCATCACGTTTGGAGATAATGAGATGTCACATACGACTGCTTTGGTCCAATGAGTTTTCCAATGCTTTTAGGGCCTTTTCACATCAGATGAACTTAAAACGATACACTTGAAATGATGGGAAAAAAAGCTCATGACTGGCAGTTTGACTGGGAATATTTTCTCCCAACAGATGAAATGGCATTGTTCACATTTTTTTCTGAACCTGTGATATTTTTCCTCTTGTTGAAGCATGATGTGTTTCTTATCTATTGCACATTTCCTCGCAGGTACATTTCAGAATTTGACAAAAAAAAGTAAGGGCAAAGAAAAAGAGAAATAAGAGAGAGAAAAAAAGCATGAATAAAGAAAGATGCTACACAGCTAAATGTTTGCTTGACACAGAATGATTCCCTTGCATTTTTAGCCAAGTAAATTCAGCTCAATCAAATGAAGCAATATGCAATAATAATATGTGCTGGAGCAAATGTACAAAGTGATTTAACACATTTACATAATGCCTTCGTCTGGATGGGAAGGGGGCAGGTTGCCAGACAGCAACTTTTAACATCCAAAATTCTTACTTTTATTACTTATCTTAGTCATGTTTTTAATTTTTAATAAACTAAAATGTACCCAAATACCTCACATACTTGACTAAATTAGGAGTTCTTTTGACGTTGTTTGCTGGGCATTTTGGATATGTGAGTGTGTGATTATAATTTGTTTAAAATTATAATTTGTGATTGTCAAACTGTAGTGATATATAAAACTATTCATAATAAATATACATAAAAATCAGGCATTATGTATTGCACAATAAAGATGAAGGAAGCGCCCATGATTTGCTAAAGTTGCAGCACACAGCATAGAGAAAAAAGAAAAAAATGTTTGATTCAAAAATATTGCCCAATACAAAACATGTGCTACAAAAATGTTTTAGCTGCACTGAGAAACAAAACTAAAAATAAAAAAAAGATCTGCACAGTATTTGGTGACACTCACTGACCAGCAGTGCATTTCTTATTGCACTGAGGTAGGACGGCTGCTCAGCCTGGAGCTGAGGGGAAAAAAAAAAAAAAAATCATGTTGCAGTACCTTTGACGTCCCACAAGAGGTCTCTGTATTCCCCTATTCTAGAAAAAAAAAAAAACTTCTGCATGGTTGCTGTCATGGACAGGACCACTACAGTTCCACCTCTTATTTAAGGTGAAAGAAAAAAATCTTCCAAAAAAACAACAACAAAAAGTTAAAATAAAAACGTTAAAATAAATAATATGCTGAGTATATACTGCATCTTTACATTAATGCACTATAAAAACAAGTTTAAAGTGCACTAATTTACAAAACAGAACCACTTCGTTCCTCATTATTGTCACTGTGTGATCAAATTGTCACTGAGTAACAAATTAACAAACAAACAAAACATATAGTTACGCTAAAATAGATAACTGCAATCTAGCAGGTACTGTACTTTGTTTAATACTGTGATACTGTCCAGCAGAAACATAATGAAAGGTTAGTGTCCAGCCTCACACAGAGAGCTCACACTGCTCATTAGAAAATGTATTTCAGCAGTCTTGAACATCAGCCATTTGAATTTTGGAAGTTGAATTATAGCTCAGAATGTCAAATCCATACATCTAATTTCTGCATTTGGGGACCCTTTATTCTAACTAAATATTTTCAGGTGAATAAGTCTAATTAATATTGCTTTTTTTTTTTTTTTTTAAAGTAAACTATACTTTGGAAGATGTGAAAAAGTACAATAATAACTCCTCTGTATATTATCAAAACCCATACTGCACAGTAATATCCAATATTACAGTTTATTTTACTTCTAATGTTTTAGATCTACAACTTGAGAAAAAATATCAAGTGCTTCCAGGTACTGATTTCTTTTTTCAATTAAAAAACAAAACATGGTTTTAGGCATTTTGTCGAATACACTGTATTACTTGTACCATTAATAAATAGTAAATTCACAAAAAAGCCAATGAAAGACATTTCTCTTTGGTTTGATCACATTTTGGGATAAATGCTATGCAAATACGTCCCTGGGATTCAATTATTTCACTGCTTTTCCAGTACTTATTTAATACATCTCCGCAACAGCGGTATTATTATATGTATACAAAACAAAAATATATACAAAATTAAATGTTCCTGGAACTAAACGCACTACAGTAAACCTAACCCTTTGCAACTGTTTTCATCTTTTGAGATTATTAGCTACCCAGTTATGAGGTGGTTTTATTCTGGAGAGCAAGTTATAAGTTCTTCCTTTGATTTTCCAGAAAACTAAAACATCTGACTGTTATTTTCAAGTTTCACAGGTTTTTTTTTTTTTCACTATCCCAGATAGTTACATCCAGAATAAAAGTATGAGTGTATTTTTTTTTTCTAGGGCTTTTACAAAAAACCATGCCAAATTCTAAAACATGAGCACCTCCTAAATATTTTGCCCATGTCAGGCAGGAGCTTTAACTTTTCCAATTCTCGGCTGCCGGTGGAAAACAGATGTCACAAGAAAGCAGAAATAATTCTCTAGAAAGACTTGCATCAACACAAGACATTAAAAGATGAACAATGAAACGAAATAAAAAATAATGAAACAAGATTAAATTGTTGTTTTAGTTTGATGACGTGTAGCATAAAACAAATAAATTCTCTGGTGACTGAGTCACCTGCATTTTCTTTCATTTGTGTTGGACCAATTAGAGCACTCTGGATCAAAACTTTGTACTCTATAGTAGAGTTCTTAACTGGTAATAGAAATATTCTTGGTGGTGTTCATAGGCCTATGGCACTCTGAAAAGATTTGGTTGATCTCATGTTTTGCCATCCACCATTTCGGACCTCCATTCAGGTGATCAAATACAAAGGCACTTATCGGCCATCAGAGTCAGTGATGGGCAGGAAAAAGCATAACCATTACCCTGCTCCACTCCTGTATACATGACGCAAACCTCTTTAAGAGGTTCTCTCTCCCATTCATACCACTGTATATCTCAAAGACACTGTCCTCTTCAAAATTCCTCTCTCAAGGACGACCAATCCCACGTCTGTCTCTTGTTTCCAGCCAAAATATTTAAAATCTTTACACTGCTCTTTGTATACATTTTAGTAAACCAGCACTAAAAGTGTCCTTCCTTATCAGATTAAAACATCTTTCTTTTTACACACAGTCATAAAATGTACATTTTTAAGGACATATTGCTTACGGGCGATTGCAGGTAACATTCTTAAGGATTGATGCCACCGACGTCCTTGGAGACATCAAAAGAGGGAGGGGAGCAGTGAAGGGGAGGGCACGGAGGAGGGGTTTTATTTTTTCCGCTCTAGGTAGTTGGAGGGGACCCAGCCCTTGCGGGGAAGCAGGCTGTCCTGCACCTGGCAGTACCACCATCCATTGGGGTTTCTTTCCAACACCTCCAGAAAGGTGCCCTCAGTGAAACCCATTGTTTCCTCATCGCCACGATAGTCAGCGATGGACACATACACATCCCTGCCAAGGTTGTTGTGGATCAGCTGGCTCTTCTCTATGGGCTTGGGTCGAACTGTGGATACTGGAATGCCGTTGCGTTGGTTGGCTCTACTAAGGGCGTCCTGGACATTGCTTGTGCTGAATGCGCTCCCTGAGGACCCCAGGCTGGTTCGCTCGGCAGGCCTCGTCTGACTCTCGACCACTACATGTGGCCGCACGGTGCTGAAGGAGGCATTTCGGCGGACACCAAGAGTGGCAGAACCGGAACTGTAATGATCACTTCTGCCAAGGGAGTCATTTCGCCTCAGGGACCCTGTCATGTAGTGTGCATCCTTGGCTGGCTGTGTTGTGGTCACAAATACTGACTGTGGCCTCACTGCCACCTGACGTACCCCGTTTCTCATCCGAACACCTCCGTTGACCATCCCGGATGGCTTCGAAAAGCCACCAGGAGGCTTTGAAGGAATTGGCGGAGAGTTCCTTCTCATGCTTTGATGCTGCTGGCTCAGACCCTGAATGTTGATGTTGTTGAGGGCCAAAACCTGCTGCTCGTTTTTCTCCAGGCTGTTGGACTTACTCCCTCCACTCCCATGTCCATCGAGTTCTAACCCACCTGCATTGCCAACTTGTCTAACAGGTTCAAGGTAGTATGAGGGAGCCCACCCCTCTTCGGATCCCCAACGGATGTACCACCAACCGCTCTCCTGCTTCTCCAGAACCTCGACCTCCACCCCGGCTGAAAAGCTGATCTCAGAGTCCTGGACCTTCTTGTAGGCATCCACAGAGCGGTAGAGATTGGGGCCTTCCACGTCTGAGTCACCTCGGCTCCCTTTGGAGTAAACAGAAGAGAGATCTGAGGTACTGCGCGAACACATGGAGTCCTCTGATGAGATGACCGAGGCTGTTTCAGAGTCATCCCCACGAGTAGGTTTGAGGCCATGAGCCCGGAACTGACTTGTAGGCCTCAGCTGCCGTCTCAAAGAGGTGATGTCCATCCTCTCGGGACTCTGGGGTTCTGATTTGGTCAGGAGTGGTTTAGGTCTGACAGAAGGCTTGGGCCTGGTGGAGGGGCTCTGGCCTATTCTTTGCTCCACATCCCGGCTGAAGACAGGGCCTTTCTTTGGGCCTCTGCTCAATTCATCTGATGAAGAGTGGGGGCTGTTGTCCTGAGACCTGAGGCTGATATCTATGTGTCTGCCGAGGGTCTGGCTCCTCCGGTTCATCTCTGGTGTCATGGTTTTCATGGGTCTACCAGCTAGAGGAGAGGATCCGGAGGGTTTGCGTGGGACTGTGGAGGAATGGTAGCTCCGTGGTGAACTTGGCTCACTGGAACCTTTGACTGAAGTTCTTTCAGCACCACTGCTTGGCCTGAAGCCGTCGTTCTCATAGATACACTCCTCTTTTGTGACCTCCTCTACTGACCTGAAGGACGCTCTTCGGTGAGTAAAAACAGGGGATGCCTTGCAGACAGGAGGAGAGCCCTTGCAGACAGGAGGAGAGGCCTTGGAGGAGGGAGGGGAGCTGCGATACTTGTCACTGACCACACTGCTGATCTTTACATCGAGAGAGCGCTCATCCTTCAGGGAATCTGTGTCTGATTCACCTTCGCATCCGACTGCTGGAACATCATATTCAGGTTCCTCGTACACAGGCCTGCTGGGTGGCTCAGAGACTTTAGAGGCAGAGTTAGCAGGGGGAGGAGGGGCTTCCTCAGATTCTTGTTTCTTGACAGGTGGAGCTGGGGGTGGGACTTTGGGCCGGGTCAGGGTGCTGGTCCGACGGCTGAGGTTGGGCTTCTTACGCTTGTCAATGTATGAGCAGGGGGCCCAGCCCTCCATCTCTCCAATCTGCACATACCACCAGCCTCCAGGGTTCTTCTCTATGACCTACACAACAATATTTAGATGATTAAAGCTTTGCAGAAAGGTAGTGGTGGTGACTTTTTATGATGCCTATGTCAGGGCTCAATACAAACATACTTGCATTGCATTAATATTGACTATTATTAATATCATTTATTAACGCTCATATGTTTTTACAGAAGCCTTTATAATGTACAAGGATTATTTTCATGGATATATAAGGAATATTTAAGGTCAATTTATTATGCTTATCACTTGTTTTTGGATACAGTTTTATTGTGTATAGCACAACTCTGCTCCTATTTATGTTTTACAAGTCCCAACTTTTTGAGAATCTGGCTTGTACTTCTCATAGTTCAGTATTCGATATAATAATTTTTCAACTCAAAAGACAAAACCCTGAAGGAATCTGTGCAGGTGGAGAAATGAAGATAACAACATAGAGTCTGCACGGTGCCAATTCTGTCGACATCATCACATTTAAACACACATCTCAAGGTCACATCTCTATTGCCTTAGCTTTCCTGTCTCTCTGGGGAGCACTCAGCTGACATACATATTCAATGAGCCCTGCCTGTCTAATCTCAGTGACAACAATGTAGATCTGGTCTCTTACATCAGCCTTTTGTCCTCCACGGAAACTGATGCCATCAGAGATGGAGGACTGGAAATCTGCTATAGTGTAATATTCTGCTTCCACAGCAGGGGGCTCTGGTGGCTTAGGTAACTGGAAACCCTGTAAAGCAGATGAGGGAGGGGTGAGCAGCTGACATTATCATTACATTGTAAATGACTGGTCTGAAGAATTAGAAGTGGAGATTGAGGCTTTCTCCTTTAATATGTGTTAAATCATGCTAACACTAGCAATGGCTTAACGTAAACCACATCACTTTAACTTCACAATGCAGGTAGTCTTTTTCTATTTAAGTATTCTATCCCTATGTACTGTCATCTATAATGTTTGTTTTATAACCTCTAAAGGGAGTACACATTCTTGCTAACTCATGGCATACCTGCATCTTATATTTTAAACTGATGTTCATATACATGCATATATCATGTCTTTGGGAAATGATATATGGCTGCAATAATATACACATATAACAAATATTGAGCAGTGGTAGTTTCGACAACATGCTGAAACAACCCTTTTGTTGTTACTGAGATACGGTTGCTATGCCAGTTCTTGCAGTTACCTGCCAGCTAATTAATAATCCATCTCGTTGTGATGTTGTTCTTATTTACTCTATTTATACTGCATTATAAGCAAAAAACATTGTTTGTTTTTATTTATGAAAGAACCTTCTAGCACATTTACAGTGATAAACGTTGGATCTGTGATGCTGCTTTGTTTGAGTTTTTGTTAGGGAGCAGGGGCTGGGGAAGTGTCTTACCAAGTTTGGCTCTCTTCGTGGGGGAGGTTTCTGTCTGAGGTTTGGAGACCCTTACAAACAAAGACACATTTCATTAGAACATATGTACAATTCACTTCACCTACATGTAAGAGTCAGGAACTGTGGAAGTCTCCTTCCACAGTTCCTGTGTGCACAGACACAGAAAAG
This sequence comes from Hypoplectrus providencianus, assembly GCA_028566105.1. Lineage (NCBI taxonomy): Eukaryota > Metazoa > Chordata > Actinopteri > Perciformes > Serranidae > Hypoplectrus > Hypoplectrus providencianus. The sequence continues at coordinate 6,750,155 of JAOWBC010001255.1, read as the reverse complement.
CTGAAACTATACACAAACCTTAAGTAGGTGGCAGTTAAGAATTCTACATCAGGACACTTGGGCACCTGAGCACAATTTTTTTTAAAAAATAGCATTCCTGTGCATTATCTCCCTCATGCTGCACAGAGACTTAGGGTAACACACGTAACCTACACTTCATAGGCTTCAGTTGTTTTGCAATACAATTATGACTTTCAGCTCCAGAGTCTTCCCACTGGGATAAATCATTTTTCCACAAAACATATTTTATAGTTAACTGGTTGTTAATAAAACTTTTTTATATACTTATACTATCAGCAATTAGTTTCAAATAAGCAAATTATTAGTAATGCTATAACTGATTGTTAACAACATTACATTAAGTATTTATCAATGATGAAGTGTTAGCCATTCATGTACTTGCAAGACAGTCAGAATTAAGGCACAAATATAAAGCTTTATTAGCTATTTAGTCTGCAACAATAAACTTATTTTAGATTTGTTGTTGCACACTTTAAAACTAGTAGAGCTAACACAAAACCCCCTTATATTCTTAGTATATGAGTAAAATGAAATTAACACACCAACCCAACCCCACCATGCTGGATAGCCTCAAAGATTAGTAAATATCATTAGTTTAGACCACCATCACCATTAGATACACCATGAGCCATGTAGCTTACCTATCGCATCAAAGCCTACACAAAAGGAGAATAACATGTCTTAATGTGACATACAGAGAATATAAATCCTCCTCTCATATGCTACAATGCATTTACTGCTTGTTTACCTCTCAACACAGCACAAACACTTACCAATCTCCACTCTATGTGGCGCCACTCTGGCCACAGCTGGGGACCCTGGCTCGCCCCTCGATTTACTTTCATTTAGGGCCGCACTCGCTGCTATTCCCAGGCACGGGCTGTTGGTGTCCCGTCCTGCGCTCAGCCTCCTGCCCGTCTCTGCGTTGATTTCGGCATTATAGGGCATGGGCAGGCTGATCTCGCTCTTTGAGATGTGGCGCTCAGGTGTGGTGCTACCCTCTCCGTCCGTCTGGATGTCCTTCTCGCTGACCGACTTCTTTTGCAACAGGTTGCTGATCTCCATGATGTTGCCGATGATCTCAACAGGGCCTGTCAGGGTCTTCTTGCGGGGTGAGAAGTCTTCTTTCACCTTTTTTAGGTAGGAGGCAGGAGCCCAGCCCTCTTTGCCTAAGTATCTGTTGGGAGATCGCATGAAGATGGGATTTTACTTCAAAGCAGCAGTTTTAAAAATAAAAGTCACTTTATGGATGGACAGCAACCCTGAGACCAGAATAAATGTTGGTATGTTTCACTGCAGATACACTTCTGAACCCAAAATTTGTTAAATGAGAGAGTATCTGAAAACAGTTTGTCATTGTGACTAGCAACAACAGCAGCTTAAATCACACTGCAAACGTGATGACAACTTCAGTTGTAAACATGTCAGTCGCTGGTAAAAAAGAAAAAAATCCCGTATGTAAAGGGTTTGGTTATATAAAAAGAACAGAGTATGAACATCAAACATGGAGATTTTGATCTCTCTACACCTGACCACCCAAACCTGCATATTACAACATGATGGGACGCAAAAACATTTCAAGATAAAGTTTACAGAAACACAAAATGTCCACTTGTTACTGGTGTCTGGGCTTGGAATTGTGTTTAAAGGTTTGGATATTTAGCAGCCACTACAGGGAATGTAGAATCCAGAGCTTTTGGAGTTTGGCCCATACAAGAAACAGAAAAATCTGTTTTTGCCTTTTGAAAATCTCCAGCTGGAAGTGCATTTCTACATCACAGGAGATAGTGCACTGATACTTACTGGACCATAAATCATAGCCAGATCAAATAAACAACTAGATTTCCAAATCCTCTGTCATTTCAGTAATAAAATACACCAAATGGAGCCAATGTGCAGAAAAAAAGGAGACTATTTTCATTCTAGTTACTTAGAACTAGCCAAAGGCAAGTAAACAAACTCAATAATATATGCAAGGAGACACTGCTTTAGCACATTTCAGCATTTATTGTGAAGCTAAATGAGTCATTTTAGAGTGCTTTGTCAAACAGTAAGCAATGTTTGCCAAATGCAACTGTGAGTCATTTGCCTTTAGGTGGGCCATTTTCTGCTCAGATGTGATCATTTCTGCTTCCCTGTTGCAGGACTCAAGCAGCGACCACAAGGAGTCTCCATAACAGAAAAAGGCCCATGTAGCTCCGATGAGAGCCATATGACTCTGACGTACATCTGGAGTATTATTTCCTGTTGGAAAATTGTTTTGAAATTACTTGTTGTGCGTTGCACTGAGGGTAGAGGAGTATTTATCTCGCCCGATATAACAAAGCACAAAAAGGGGCTTTTAAATTTGCATAGCATATGACACCCTCCATCCTTAGGACCTATCCTAGGAGGAAAACTCTCCAATAAGCTGTTTTACGTGTACGTGTGTTGTTTGACATATTAACCACCCACTACAGAGTCTCTAACAGAGGCACTGTGTGTATGTTTGTGTGTTTATTAGCATGCACTCTCCAACGTGTGCATGTGTATGTCACATGCCACAAGTCAGCATGTGATAGTAATCAGCTGTGCAGTGGCGCTCCACTCTCCTTTGCCGCCAGGGATCCAAGGAAACAAACAACTGGCAGGAAATACACACTGGTTGGGTAAACAACACACACATGTGCAAACAGGAAGACACACACACAGATACACTAGAAATCCCATGCAGGACACGTAATTGACCTGTGGAGAGCGCCATATGGGAATCTCAATATCATTACGCAAATGAGAGCTGCAGTACTGCTGCCTGGCGCACAGTGCTAAGCAATGATGGCTACCAACGGTGTCCCTCATTCACTTTGATACAGAAGCCCTGAGAGGCAACTGAGAAGTGGGAAGGCAAATGGCGATACATTTTCTAAGTTCTGTTTTTGTAAAACAAGTGAAAAAAAAAATGTTGCATTGGCTTTCTATTCATTTCTGCTATAAGAGCTTTTGTTTGGACTGCATGGAGAAATAAAACCTCACCTGGAAGAAAACATGAATGCCTGTAGTTATATTAATGAAATGGGATAGTGTGAGTGACAGCCAGCGGAGTCCCTGAGCTGTTGGGTCTGCTTGAAACAAACTCTGGTGGGTTTTGTCAGATAGTCTGAGCATTCACACCAACAGAAAAAAAACAACAAACAGCCTCTGGTTTGGATCAAAGAATCCAACCGCTTTGCTTCCAATTTCACCAGAGTTTGGTTCTTGGAACTTCGTTCTCACCTGCAGTGAACCAAAGGAAGGAAGCCAACCAAAACACAGTTTGGGTGGAAATTTGAGAATCAACTTTGGGCAAAGTAGCAGCAATCCCGAAAATGTCTCATGGACAGACAAATGATGAAATAAAGGCCCTTTTTAAAATGGAAAGACAATCACAGAACACATTTGCTTGTGGCTACACACAAAACGAAAACTAAAGTACTTTAGTGACACAGTCAATCACACAGTGGATCAAAGCTGCATAAAAACCAGTGTCAAAGTGTGCGCATAATAAAGCACAGTGTGGAAGCACCCCAAACCAAATGAAAAAAACATTGAATCACACCTAATCCAGCAAATTTATCTGAAAGCTACTGTTATTATTTTTTTTTTTTACCATGACAACTTGCCGAACAAATACAACAAATTGTGGTGTGATGTGGCATTACACAGTATCATAACAACAAATAATTTAGACAAAAATATCTTAGCAAAACAGTTTTTCCACACTTAGAATAAAAAATATCTATTTTGTTTTTCTTATTTGCTACCACCAGGGTTCTGAAGGTTTCCACACTGGATTGAATCTGGCTTAAAACCCATACACTCACCTGATGTACCACCAGCCCTCCAGGTTCTTCTGGATGACCTCCACGGTGACCCCTTTCTCAAAGCTGACTTCATCCTTCCCTTGACTGGTGTGCGGCTGGATTGTCATGTATTTCTCCTCTGGATGTTCAGGGGGGTAACAGAAAGAAACAGGAGCAGAGTGAGTGAACTGTTATCATTAAACAGTCTTACATTGAGGGGTTGGACCGCTGTATAGTTTACATCTTTCCAGAGGGCCTTATGAGGGGGAAAAACTGGCGAATGTGACCTACTTAAAATGCTCTGACTATTTCCATACCAACACAAACACAACCCCTCTCCCCCTTGTCCTACACAATAATAGCAACTGACTCCCTCTGCTGGCTGAACTTCTCCCTCTTGCTGCATGTTTCTTGTCCTCATTTAAGCTATTTGGACCCAGAGCCCATGTTCATTCCTCTCCAGAGGGAGATTCCTCTTCCAGCAGCAGGCCTACATCGGGGCCTCCCTTGAGAAGATAAGATATTTGGACCAAGTTCTCTCGTCTCAGATCCCTATCTAACCACCACTGCTCTCTCACGCTCTGCTCGTACTCCAAGACCCTGTAGGGAAGGAAATTCTACAGTGGGCTTAGTGGGAGCAGGAGAAGGTTAGCAGATTTATAGACACCAAGGAACTTTTCTATTTTCACCCCTATCCATCTTTTGGCACCTTGCTTTCTTAGTTGTCCGTCAGAACACAGTTACAGGAAGGAGAGGTTGAAATCTTCTGCTATAAAATTGTAAAACCCTTCGAGACCTCGGTATGTCTTGGGCAGTTAATGATGAGGATAATGGAAAAAGACACAATGTGTTTGTTACTGGAATCTGAGCTGCAGTATAGGTAGACTGCAGGGCTGCAGGTGGAAGCTAAATGGTAACCTATTTAAAAAAAAATACATTCAATGCAAAAGCTAGTTCCAACCATGTAATTTGAGACATTAATAAGTGCTGGTATAACACGGCAAATTGTGCTGAGTTTACTGCAG
>JAOWBC010001255.1:6720507-6745250 GCA_028566105.1 Hypoplectrus providencianus | reverse complement strand
AGCTAGTTCCAACCATGTAATTTGAGACATTAATAAGTGCTGGTATAACACGGCAAATTGTGCTGAGTTTACTGCAGTTCTAAACTATATGAAAAGTTGGCATCTAATGTTATCATCTTATCTTAATAATGTACAGGAAAATGTGTCATGGATGATGGCCAGCATCTCCAAAAGCATCTGTAATACACTGAAACAACATGATTTAATCGGACTGGTTTCCTCACAAAAATGCCAATAAAGGTCATTTGTACTTCTGTGGCTCACATTTTTTGATTCCTACTTTTTACATAATTTCTGTGGCTCATGTCATACCCTACTTAACTTCTGGCATTTTTGGAGCCGATGCAAAAAAAAAAAAAAGGGAGGAGATGGAAGAATGGCAGGTAGATCAGACCAAGCAGAGGGCAGCACATTGGCTTATTCCAGTGGCTGAGGAACTGGGATAGTGTGCAGTGAAAAAAAATTAACAATTCTGTGACTTAAGTGGCAGCAAAATGACAGGAGAAAGACAGGAAGAAATGGCTGTAGGCAGGGATCCAACATGTACAGCATAAACGAGTAAGACAGGACAGAATGTGACCTCAGGTGGCTGCCGGTAATAAGCGTGTTCAAGGAAAGGTGAGGGGCAGGGATGATATCTAAGAGGCATGTGTGCTTATTAATACCAATGCATGCTTTCAATAGGAGGGGTAGGTCCAGACGGCAGGGATTTAAGCTCCTCTCCTGTGCTTGTCGTTGCAGAGCAGCTGAGGTCAGTAATGTGGAGCAGGGTGGAATGCTTGGCCCTGAAGCTCAGCTCTCGAAGCATGTTGTGTGGAGGTGTGTGTGTGTGTGTGTGTGTAGATGTGGGGCGAGCGCTTACAGATGGACAGGGAATAACAAATGGGACGGCTTACGGAGGAATCTGGAACGTCTACCTACTGTGTGTGTTGATTATGTGTGCATTGATGTACTACTAACAAACTCTTTGGCAGTCGGTGTGTTGTGATTTATCATCTAGTTGCTTCTAATTCCCGGAGGAGTGGAATAAAGATGAAACATTCACTTAATCGCATTTATTAATCACATCTGTGTTTGTGTATGAGCTGTACACGTGCCTCGGCGTCCATCTGTGTGTGTGTGTGTGAGTTGGCTGTGGCGTCACACTGCAGGGACAGAACAGTGAGTTGAGAGGGCGGTCAGTGGGATTCTATAAATCAGATTAGGGACCTGCTGTAAATGATAGCACTCTGTGAAAGCACAGAGCTCTGCCAGCAGGGTGGAGGGAGGCAGGCTTGTATTGAGTATTCGAGTGCACCCCTGCCCCAAATCACAATGAGGTCACCTCGCCGTCAGTAACCAATCGACACCCCAATAAAGGTCAAGACACCCTGACCTGGCTTTGTGTCCGAGCATGGGGGAGTCTAAAAGATACGCAGTGTAATTTAATTGGAGTCTCGTGCACGTGTTCGTATTATTATCAAGATCTCGGGATCACGTCCCGGTCCTCTTTATGAAGCATAACGTAAAAGGCAAAGAAGTCTGTGTCAGCAGACGGGCCGCAGAGTACATGACTGCTCTCTTCCATTAGCGAATTACCTCCTGCAAGAGCATAAATCCTACGTGATCGCTCTTTGTTTTTGTCCTTTGCCAGCACCACTAAATCAAACTGTATCTCAAGTGTCTGCACTGAGCTGTAAAACCTCACTCACACGTTTCTTATCGCTAGCTCAGCAATGCATTATCAGGCAGGGACAGTAGTGTCTCCATTCACAAAGGAGAAAATGGGGAAATGGGGATAAGAAGAGAGTGGGGAAGATAAGAGTAGGAGAAAAGGTCCGAAGACGGAAATTTGGAAAAGGTCAAAAATCAGCTCCAAGAACTTAAAGGATAACATATTTGGACTCTTGTGGTTGTTAAAACTTTCTGTCACTTGTATATATCACCCTAGAAAGCAAAATAAAACCAATTGGTGTAAAAAGCAACTACACACACCTCCTACAAACACTAACCTGTACTACTGTTCCTGCAAAATGTATATGCTATTCATATAGCATAATGTCTTGTAAGGAAGAGGTTAAATAACGCTCCAAAGACAGGCTAAATACCCTCACCTGTGATTAGCATTTATATGCTAACCCCATGCAGTGAGGGGAATACCTATTTAGTGTTTTGCATACATTTGTTATATTTGCCTGTTGTATTTGTGTAACAAATGGTATCAACCCAACAGTTTCTGCAACAGCATTGGAATGGCAATCATATAATTCATCATCTACAGCTTACTGAACCATGAACCGAGACACATGCAGTGATCGAACAATGTGTGGACAGACAGCAGAACAGTCAGAGAGTGGAGAGTGGTGGTGAATGAAAAAGTTGGAAAATCCACAAAAACTAAGTTGGACATGACTCCAGACAGCAGCAGCTGCAGTTCTCATGGTGAGACTATTTTTGATGGTGGAAAAACAGCTACTGGCCCAGGAGCCGTTAGCTTGTTTGCAGCGCAGCCAGCAACTTTCAGCGCCATGTGAAAGTCCTCTGTCCTCAGCCTCACTTTGTCCTCTGTGACTCTATGTGAGGCTTTATCACAAATAAATCAGTCACACGACAATGTTAACTTCACATAGAGAATTGAAAACAAAGGCTGTCTTACTGAATATGTTAAGCAGCAATAGCAAGAGGCTTATCATTTTTGTTGTTGAAGCAAACAACTTTTAAACTATCTGAGGACCAAAAGTTGAACATTTAGTGAATTAGCCATTGCAGAATTTCATAATGAGTACAATTGCCTCCGATATGACATCACATTACTGTCACCTAAAAACATTTTGGCCGAAGGAATTTAGGATTTGGCCACAATAATAGAGGTACCGCATATCGTTTTTTTTTTTAATGTTAGTGTTGTTTCCAGGTTTAAATTTGCGACAATACTCCAGTAAAGCAACACAACAATGTGACCTGAAATACCCCCTCTGGCCTACAAAAGTAAAAACGTTGGTGTCTAAAAAAAGTTTTGGAACTCAAGGAATTCAAGAACAAGGCCTCCCAAAGTGTTTCATGCCCTCATTCTCTGGTGGCGACAACTAGCCGGGTGACTCATCCACGTCTACAGAGGTTGAGGTCTGCCTGATTAAAACCAGTCCACAGATTGGGCTGCTGTCCCACTTTCACACTTTCCTGTGGCTCGTTCCCGCCAAGCCTCACTGTTCTGGGAGACGTACTGTATTTAGTAAAAACAACTCTGGTCCCCTCACCTGACATACAGCATGCCTTATATGCCTGGATTACCGTCTCTGAATTTTGATAGAATAAAGGACATTCCCTTGACTACGGTAATTCTTCTCCACAAAACCAAACAAGATTAACAGCATGGCTGTGTGGCCATGTGTGTAACTTACCCTGCATCAACTGCTTCAGGCTGTTTGGTATATCGACAACTTGGGCAACTACTCCTTCTTAAAACACAATCTATATTTCTAATCTCCTGTACAGTTTAAATCACTACATAGTCTGTAACCTGAGTTTAATCTCCTTTGATTCATCACTAATGTCCTGCTGTCTTCTGGTCTTGCTGAAGGTAGTTACACAAGCCAATCCAAACAGGCTTTACTAAGATAATGAGAAACAAAGAGTGTTTGTGAAGGCTTAACAGAGGTTGCACAGGTCCAGAGCAGCTTCCATAAACAAATTATAACTATGTCTGTTTGAAGCCCTGACTAAGCCTGGAGCCAGACAGGTGTCTAACTGACCCAGAGTCTGGATTAGAAAGACTCGCCCCCAAGAGACGTATTTTCTCAGACATAGACTCATGTCTCTCTCTCAGCATTAAAACCAATAATGACTCGACAAAACCACAGCTCACTTGCCAAATGCTAACATTAAAAGCGTGTAAGAACATTTTCATGTTTGTCTTTTTTTTCTTAAGAATTACAAGCAAAATGCAAAAGCCATTAAGTGCATTTTAAACCTAAGGGAGCGTGTTTTAATTAAGTGGCAACAGTGTTACACAATCATTTATGTTCACATGGCTCAGTGGCCGTCAAGGTTGCTGCGTTTGTGCTGTGGGAGCCGAATAGCCTTAATTATCCAAATCTGTTTAATGCAGTCCAATTATTTTGCTGCTCTGTGTGAGCTGAAGAGCGTTCCAAGTTTGATGGAGTGAGATTTGAGGTTTTACTGTCAGGGCTGACTCATGGCCACCCAATACGCTGCTCCCGGTAGATACTCAAGGCCAGTTGTTGTTGGCTGGCTAGCGTGGATGTAAATGAGCTTGTTTACCATGTGGCTGCAAAATATGTGAGGACAGGGGAGTGGGGCCACGGGAGGGGCTCAGCCCGTCCTACCGTGTATTTGTTTGTCGGGAAGGTGTGTACTGTTTGTGTGGTTGAGTCAGTTTCAAGCTCTTTTCACACATGCTCGCCATCAGAACGTTATAACTTGAGGGACAATGAATCTAGGAAATTCTGTTGGTAACAGTTTCAGCAGTTACAAAATAACATCAGTTTACGCAACTTTTTTCAACTTATTGTCCTGCTTTTTGTGTATTCTATGCAGGAATAAACCCTTGCGTCAACCAGCTGAGGCTTCTAGTTAGTGAGAACAAATCTGACAAGAACATCTCCTCTTGTATCAAACGTGTGAAAGGCCGGACCAAACTCTCCAGACGTGTGAAAACAGCTTCAAACACTTGATAATTGTGTCTTTCTTTTACAATTATTTTCATTTCTATCACCTCAAGAGAAGAGACTTTGATGCGACTTTAATAATATAAAGAATTAGTTTACATAATCGCTAAGGTTGGGTCACATAATGACATCCCAGGCAGTTCTATGATTATTGTTATCTATTAATGAAACTGTAAGATGTGGTTTAAAGCTCAAGAATCACTGGAAAAACGTCTCACATAATCTTTCCTGGAATGACCAAACACAATGAAACATGCTGTTGAATTTCCATCTATCAATGAATCTGCTGTAGATGTATACATGCTAACACTTATAGGAGCATTTTTCTAGAGGCTGTGGAAAAAGAAAATAACTCAGCTGTTTTTTGGGGGCACAGTTGTGGGTTTTGTGTTAATGTATGTATGCACTGTCCCATCTGTGGTGTATAAGCGTAAACTTTGTGTGAGTGTGTCTGTGGTCACTGTCAGCATGTTCACCTCGGCTCTGCTGGCGGTTGACTATACCCCCAAGGGTCCAGCGGCGGTCCAGCCTCTTCAGATGTGCCTTGCGTCTCTTAGTTACTGTTGATGAGGAGGAGCAACAGAAAGGAAAACAAACAAAAAAAAAACACATGTGGAGTTAGTTTAAGAAGCATAAAGTCAAAGCAAGAACAAAGGCAAGACAGTTGTGGTTAGAAGCAGCAAAATTCATCAGATTATCTCTTGAAATGATTAGCTGGGTTTGTCAGTATTTTTGGGAAAGGTATTTAAATTGCGAGTTATCATAAAAAAAACATGTTTTATTAAGTTATTTAGATGCATTTTCCAAAGCATATAATGTGCTTAAGTCACAACTTCTGCTTCCTTATTGTTTGGATGGATTTCAGCAAAACTCTGAATCTGGGTCTGAAAAAATAAGACAGCTAAAAAATAATAAAAAAAAAAATTGTAAGTTTGTATGAACTGTATGAATGAGGAAGCTGATCCGCCATAATGCTGTAAAATCCATTCTTGTGTATGCACGTACATACATCGTCATCCTTCACATTACCAAGACATTACTGCTCATTATTGTCCACAATTCTTACATCTCCTTAATATTCTGCCATGAGAAAGCACAAACCATATCATATAAACTCCATACAGTTTATAGCTACTGTGTGCTGAACTCTTGACCTCTTTTCACTCTTTATTATTTCAGAGCCTGTCTGAAACACACATTAGTCATAACATGATGAGTCACTTTCCCATCTGAATACATTGTGTGAGGCCACATGAAGAGCAAACACATTAATGAGGGGAAGGATAGACGGAAACAGCACTTGTCCTCCAGATATCTTTCTGCTGTGGTAATCTAATTCCTCCTCCATCTCCTCTCCTCCCTTCACCCTCTTGTCTCTCCATCTTTCCTTCTGCTCGACATCTGCCCTCTCTGCCTTTGTGTGCCTCTGCTACTTGTCATTTCCTCTCCCTTTTGATTCCTGTCTGCCTTCCATCCATCCCACTGAACACCACCCTACTCCTGTTGACCTCCTAATTGAAATATCAGCTAAGGGAAAGCACATAGGGAAATGTTATTTCGAGGTAATTTCAGCGGGCCGGGCTGCGCCTGTCGGTTCCTCTCCAGCGAGCTGAGCCGTCAGTGGAATTAGGTTACAGACCACGCAGAGATAATGAGATGTAAGGGACGACAGGAAGCGGGGAGGGGGAGATCAGAAATAAGAAGTGACGATGTGTGCAAACACAGAGACACCAGGCCTAATGGGAAAATGGGGGCCACTGACAGAGGGTGGAGGAGATGGTGTGTGTATCTGTGTGTAGATGTGAGCTAAGGTACTTGTCGCATAAATTCACTGCTGTTCTTAAGACAACAGAGATAAAAAAAATAAAAAAAAATGTTGAGAAGCCTGCAAGATTTAACCCAACCGCTTAAAGTATAATTCTGGTGAATGACAACAAGGCTCTTATTTTGGTAGATTTTGCTGTATTCACTAATAACTGTTCCCACAATTGATGGCACATGTATTGATTGAAAAAAAATGAAAAAAAATGAAATATCTGGCAGTACATTTCTGTTGCCTGTGTCTTTTCATTCCGTGCAACTTAAATCAAAAATCCCACTCAACCTATTCAGCTTTTATCTTGTAAGAGTCTTTAAAACTGACATGAACTATGGGCAAAACCATAAAATTAAGACCCACGTTGTAACAAAACAGAATTGTCCTAAAAATTCCAACTAGAGCACACAAAGTTAAATCTAAGTTCATTTGAAACAAACAAACACTAAGAAACCCAGCCTTGAAATCGTGAAGCAACCAGGAGTCTGTATCCATTTAGTTGTCCAGGGTACAGGACTGTGAAAGGCTCACTTACAACACACTGTGCAAAAGGGAAAAGCTGCAAATAACAGTGAGTGTGGCAGCTGTGCAGGAGCTGTCAGCATTCCAGAGGAGTGGTGTTTTTGAGAGTGTGTGGCTTACAGATTGTGCACGGAAGCATGGAGATGTGCATGTTAAGACAGAAACTGCTGGTTAGATAATCCTGTGGAACTGAGCATCATAAACTACCACACCTTCATTATTTCATGAGCACACACGACTTCAAATAAACAATGTGTATGTGTGTGTTGCTTGTCTTTAAGCATGCATATGAGCATACTTGTGCATTTGCACTTATTGTTTTCTCTTTTGGATTAGGGAATAAAGAGAAAGGGGCTCATGACATTACTTCATCCCTGCAGTCAGACTAAACATGAGGAAGGAAAGGGTCACAACAAAACAAGCCTCCTGCAAGAGTTGCTGCCTCCCAGGGGAGTTGAAAGGAATTTTCTGTGGTGCCAAAATATTGCAAACCCTTTGGCTGCAGTCTGGTACCATTTCACCATGGAGCTGGGACTGTGGTCTTCAAGGTTCCCAATGTGTGACTGGAAGTGTGTCTGCAAGTATGGGCATGTGTGTGCTGCTTTTGGTCTTAGATTGAGATTTGAACACAGGAAACATTTTTGAGGAATCATGACCTGCTCCACACAGACGGCTCTCAAATAAGAAGTCGGCCATCATGACATTTATGCCTCTCTGTGTTTTATGAATCCACTAATGTTTCATTTGTGCGTGACTGTGAACTAACCTTCTCCAGTCCTGGAAGTGCCCAGATCCAAATCGTCTCGGGTTACATTCTGGGAGTCCAGGTATGTAGCCGGCACCCAGCCCTGCTCCTCCGCTGTGCTGACAAACCACCAACCTAGAGAGAGAGGGATGGAGAAGGACAGAGAGGTTAACATATTGGTTTTGCCAACAATGTTTGCAGTCTGAAGAAAAGCACTGAGCTTCACTCCTACATGGTGATTTACACCAAACAATGGAAATCACATGTCTTTGTTGCTCATCTCTCAAATGCAGCACACTGTACTGTGACAATGGGAAACCCAGCATGTTCATGACTGCAGACTCTGAATGGGTAGGCAGGCGCTTCAGTCATTACACTGGTTATGTCTGTACCAGCAGGACAGAGAAATCTGAGGTGGATTCAGGATGGCTGGAAGTTTGTCTACTTTTTCAGTGTCTGGTTTAGTGATGATGGGATCTTTCCAAGTAGGTTAGACACTTGAAAGTGCTTGAAGGGAAAAATAGATCAACAGTGGATCTATGAACAGTGAGGAAGTTGCTTCACTTTCACCATTACTCATTATAAAGTGTTTTATATTGCTTCTGTTTTGGCCAGACTTCCTTAACACCCAAATCATGGTGTTAAACTATAAGATCCTACAGGCATGAATGTCTGAAGCAGCACTAGCACAGTGCAGTTGTCTAAACACAAAATTATTGCAACTTTAGCCTTTAAGTCAAAACTCCATTGTGTCTTCGTACAATTCTCTATTAATCCATCTCTTCCAAATGTATCTCAATGAAAATGAAACCACAATTAACAAAGGTTTTAAAGATATACACTATTTCTGTCAATAATAAATCACGATCATTCTTGGGAAAGAGGTAAAAAAAAAAAGATTTTATTCCAACTTAATGAGCAACAGTTTATACATGATATTTAGGCAATGAAAAGACCAACAGCATTTTAGGAAAGTTGGCTTTGGAAAAGTCCATCTGGTCCAAAACTGCTTATAGTTAGTAATATATTATTGTGTCATAAAAAAAGCAAAAATAACTCTTCCTGGGCTGTCTGCCTTTTTCATTTATCCTCCCTGTCCTTTTAAGACTTTCTGACTAATCTTGTGCCTTAAGGGAATCTATGAAGCTTTATAAGGGTTTCCACTCTCAAGTTAATTAAGAATCATGGCATCACATCACAGTGTTGCCCTTCATTTCTATTAAACTTGACTTCCTTCATCCAAACCCTGACCAAAGTGTAAAGGAGAGATCATTCTCTGAGTACCACTGACAAATGAGACGTTTGCGGTCACAGGTCAGATATCCAGTTACAGCATTCTTGGAGCTGACTCGACAATCTTGTCACCTTGGGAACAAAACTATGAGGATTTTTTACTTGGGATCATATTAATGTTGTTGAATAAGTTTAACGTGCAAAATGGAAGATTTCATTTGAGTCACTCAAACTGGCAGTACACCAAAGTATGACACATTCTTCAAGTACAGTATGGCACAAGCTGGCGTGACAGCTGACTCTGTCTGAGGCAAGGATGACAATATGTGCAACAGCATTTTCATTTTAACCACGGAAAGATGACAACAGACACATTTCTATTGGTGCATTTCTAAAAGCCCACCTTTTTTTTAATTTCACGACTCTCTCAGGAATCTAAACTGGCAAACCTTCTGGTATAAAGTGCTGAGCCTGGTGTTTTTATGTGTGTATGATTGAGTGTGTAAGTGCAGTAGAAGTGACAGCATTACTGGAGAGAGATGGGTGGAGACAGAAAATTAGAATGAAAATGGCAACAAATGTTTTTGGGTTTTTTTTTTTTTCTCTTCACAATGATGTCATCACTGCTCCAATGTATTTACAGCCATATGGCTCGCTCCTCTCTAATGTGGTTGGAGGAGCCTGGGTGAATTAACCAATCACGCCCTTTTTTTTATTACACTGCGAGACCCTGATCACATTAACACATTATTATGAATGATGTGGAAAATATGCCTGTCAATGAGCTGCATCATGGGGAAAGTTACAGTCATGGAATCGAGGGGAAGGTGTGATTCTGCTGTTAGAAGCAAACACACCCAAAATCCCAGTATCAGTCAAACTATAAAAATAAATCACATTATTTTACGTTGAAAATGGACCTATGTTTAATACGGATTTTGCACCTTTTTTTGGCCACTCTGCCAATGTACCCAGAGCTACTTTCTTAGCTCAAAAACATAATTGAATAACATTTAACATTGTTATACAAAAATAAGCAAATCAGCAAATTCTTAATATGATAAGTAAGAAAGTAAGGAATAAAGAATAAATATAAATCATGCCAAGCAACAGTTTTTGCATTATACATGATCAAAAACAAAAAGTTTTCCTCGCTTTTCACTTTCAATCAACGGTTAGATTATAGGTAATATTAATGTATTTATGAGCAGTTGCTGCTATAACAGTAATATTACAGAAAGCTTGATTTTCCTCCTATAAAACCAGCGCTGATTTTTTTTATACCAGACTATAACAACAACACAAGCACACATTAAAAGAGCACACAGAGGTTGCCGGGCCCCCTGCATGTGGTCTCCTGTCTCCTTATAGCCATATAGGAGCAGTGATGCCTGAGCCACTCTGACTCTGACAGCTTACGTGCTGCATAAAAACACACACAAACTCACAGTGAAACACTGACTCCTGAATTTCCCCACAGCGAGTCATGTCTCCCAGTCAATGCAAGAGTTAATTCAACATGAGGGCCCACAGACACACGGGGCCGTGCACAGTAGCTGCAGTGTGGCTCCTCCAGCCGGCGCTTCCTCACAGACACACTCAGTTTCTGTGGACGGCGTGTACCCGCCTGCTGAGCTGCAGAGACGTTCCAGCGCGGTGTGGCTTCAGGAGAGGTCAGTGGAGTTCACATTGGATGCGTCAGAATCAATTTCAGACCCTGTTTGACCTTAACTGCTGGAGTAAGAGGTTTCATATGAAATTGTGTTTGACATTATGACAGTTATACTATGCTAATTAAATCTTACACCATAACTGGTGGTTTCAGAAGCCCAGTGTTAGAATGAATAACGCTTGCCTCAGACTTATGAGCTCAGGAGGGGCTGTCAGGACTTTCCTTTTGAGGGGGGAGTCCTCTGATGGGTGAAGGGTAAATAAGCGGGTCATGAGCAAACTATTTAAATTAAGATTTTAACCCTTGTATTATGTTCATGTCTCAGGAACAGCAAAAAGTTGCCAGGTCCATTTGATTTACCCCCCAAAAATCCCAATAAAGATTGTTTGGATCTCATTATTAACTCAATGTCTAACCATTCTAATCAATAGCCATTGCATTGATTTTTTATTTTATTAAATTATCATTTTCATTTCACTTATTAAGCCAAGCGGAAGCTGTCTCATAGGGAAAATAACAATTTCTCTTATATTTTTTTTTTTACTTTTTAATGGGTCAGTTTGACCCACAGCATAACAGGAGGGTTAATTATGATTTTCTATTTTATGCCTCCATATGTGAAGAGTTTGTGGTGGAGGGTTTGTCTTTGGATTTCCTGAAGGTTTTCATTTATTTTCTGTTATTGCTGCAGTGTGAAAGGCCCAGCAGTAAGAATAGCCTGCGCCATGTGAAACACATTAGGGCTTTCATAGGCTGATTCATTGCAACTACTTAAAAAGCAAAAGAATTGGAGCCACCTGTACGGAGGAGAGCGGTGCTTTTGCACAGAGCTCTTCCTCTCTTTAGCCCACCTGACACACGGTGGAAAAACGGCATCATAAATCTCCCGTGCTGATGGAGGACTGAGGCGTCTTAGCTTATCTTCTGTTAGATAAGGTTTATACAATGATACTGCAGGAGGGCGTGCTTCCAGAAGAATCCTTCTGCAGGGGAAGGTAGAAAAAAAAGGTCTGATGATGTGCAGGCAGCATTAACATACTCAACCTGATTACGATGCGATTTTATCCGTTCATGCTGGTTAAAATCCCAGCTGCACTGTCCCCTTTAAATGATACTGTAGCCTGTTTGATTGATGCCAGAATGACGACGGCTGCAGAAGTTCAATGTGAGTAATTAAACTCATGAATGAGTTTCTCCAGAGCAGTAAGTATTAAAACTGATTCTGCTTTTAGAGTTTTACTTGACTGAAGAAAAACAGGCCACACATGTTTCTTTAGCTGTACTGCTGATCAAAGCTGACTTTAGAAAGAAAGATTATTTCCAAATTTTACTTTCTGTCACTACCTAGCCACACTGGTCAGCAGGACTCCTACATTACTGGGACACTACTGCAAACGTGTGGGGGAATTTATTGATTTTTTGAGAATTTAGTGACATGCAGCACTATTTTGGAAAACATGCTTATTACCTCAAGAGTTAGATGAGAAGATTGAGCAGCCTGTAGGATAAGCTTAGCCTAGCTCTGCCCACATATATTAAAATCTTTTGTTTTTGTCTTTTAACGCTCACTTGAAAGGGAAAGTTCACCCAAGAATAAAAACATATTTTTCCTCTCCTGAAGTGTTATTTATCATCTGTAGAGATGACTGCCTACTCCTAAAAATAATAGAACCAAATGGTCCTTTGCTTGAAGCTTGAAAATGCTAAAAAAAAAAAAAAAAAAAATACTTTTAAAAAAACTTAGTGTCTCTCTCCAGAAATCATGACCCCATTACTCAGGATAGTCCACTGTTGTTGAACAGAGTTGGTATAACCAGTTGTGCAAAAGCCAAGCTGGCAGACATGTTTTACTTTTCTGTCTTCTTCACATATGCAACTTCAAAATAAAACATCCCAAAGGCCAGAAACAGTCTAGCAGCCTCTCTGTCTTGCTCACACATGCCAAGCTTCAGACTCCATCGTGCACACACATGGTGGTGCGAGGCAATGTTTTGACAGGGCCCAGTTCCCCTATAAATCCAGCTCTGGAGAAAGTGGGCACAGTAAAAGCAGATAAATGAGGACCAGAAACAGCGCTGGACCCCCTTAGATATACACATCCACTCTACTCACACAGAGGGTAGAACAGACCAGACACAGAGGGTAAGACTAACAGAATGGAGAAGCAGATGTGGATATACACGACTGAAAGAGGAAGATAGAAACGCATGCATTCCTGTCACTGGAAAAGCCAGTTGGCAGCAGGGTAAACCTGGGCCCTGAGAGAAGTGGGTTGACCCTCATGTGTGGGAAGGCTGCAGTCAGATTACAGTTTTCACAGAAAATCTGTCCCGTAGGAGGAGATCTGGGCCAAAGATTGGCAGCCAGATGGAGAAAAATTACTCAGAGTCAATTAAAGCAAAGCACAACTTGGCTCAGCCTATCCATGGAATGATGCATTCACTGACCAGTGAAGCTCAGTGAGGTCATGGTGGGCAGATTACTGCAAGGGGGAATACAGTATGATGAGAAGGGCAATGGACAGTAGCCTGGATAGATTTTCATGTTGTTAGGAGCCGTGCCTGATGGCTGATGTAAACTTAACAATCTGAGGTGCTTTTGTTCAGTCTGATAAACTTTTACTTTGCCAATTTGTTTGGAATTGGGATTGACAATTTCATCACTTAACGTTAGCAACTAGGAATGACGCAAGAACCAACCAATACCAAGTTAATGCCAAAACTTGGAAAACATAACAGTACTCATTTTTCTACGGCAGCAAATCGGAAATGCCCAGGGTCCCTTCACACCAAAGTGGATGGACATCCCTTTGCTCGCACACCACTAAAACTGCCAGATGAAGCGGAATGAAGAAGACCAAGTTTTTCCATTAATCCCAACAAAACACAACATTTCAGTGACAAACTCCTGGCACATTTTTAGCCAAACATTGCTGAAACAGAGCAGCTAATACTGACAGCAAGAGTCAGGATAAATGTAACTGAGATTCTTAAGTTGGTCATCCAAGTATTTCATACTGTTTCTAAAAAAAAGTCATCATTTTGCACTGAGTTTCTCTTTTCCTCTCTGTGACATTACCCTGAACTTTGCTGAGCATGTTCCAACATCCTTAAATACGGCCTTTCGTCCTCAGGACAACCTTTACATGTCATCCTTGCTGGAATAAAAAAACAAAATCACGAGTATGATCTTCATTCTGCACATGGTGAAACTAAAATATGTATACAGGCCTTGGAGATAAAGACATGGCCAAATGTTAACTCCAAACATATGGATGAAAAACCACAGTGTTATGATATTCTTGCCTACTATGGAGCTCAGGGCTTCAAATAAAGCTAAAGCGCAGCCTCAAAGGGGTTATAGATGTGATCAAAGGCGTACTTAAGCAGGAGAAAACATCTCACTGCTCCTCTGACACATGACAAATAACTGCACACGTACATGTACATGGCCTGCTCTGGAAAAACAAGAATCATGCTGGTCGGAGCCAGTTGGTGGGGTGGGTGGGTTCAACGGAAGCGGCAGCTGTGAAAATGGGGAACAGGACAAATAAAAGGTGTTCAAGTAATGAAGTGCTTACTGTAGAGCCATCTGCACATAGAGCAGATCGCTGTTGTTTTAACAGGTTGAAATCATCGTACCTTATTATTGGTGGCTGGGACCAGTGTGTGTGTGAGTCAGACTGATGAGCAAAGCAATCCCAGCATCCTGTGGGTCCTCTCGACACGAACCTGAGCTACAATGTGGGGTATTCGATAGGATGAGGACATGAGTGCTCATTTCCTGTTAGGTGTCAGGTCTTTTTTATTGTCCAGGTGCTTGGTGAAGTGGAACCCTGCCT
The DNA here is from genome assembly GCA_028566105.1 of Hypoplectrus providencianus. NCBI lineage: Eukaryota > Metazoa > Chordata > Actinopteri > Perciformes > Serranidae > Hypoplectrus > Hypoplectrus providencianus. The sequence goes on along the minus strand of JAOWBC010001255.1, from coordinate 6,730,754 downwards.
ACTTCTTCACCGAAAGCGCACACTAAAATAGAACAGATCCAACAAGCGTGTCGTGTTTTTTTCCCCAAATTGATTTACACGCTCTTGCTAGTTTGTCTGACATAACAGACCCAACTGTTCTGGAGGATTTATGAGGCGCTCAACAACTAATGACTAATATTCACAAAGGTTATGCAGCAACACCTGCTGTCTCCCACATTCATACACACACATAGCACGAAATATGAATATGTAAGACGGCAGAGGGGCTGTAATTGGCATTTCTTACAGCGTTGAGCTCTAATTGGAGTTTCTAGCTACACCATGTCTTGGCAGGCAATAATTGGCTGCTTTCTCCTGTGGAGGGAAAGTGGAGGTCACAGCAAATACAGCGGTAACAGCAAGATTATCGTTGACTGTCACAGGCCTGGGCCCCGCAGGGGACGTTTAAAGGAATGGGAGTTGCATTAAGTGATGCAGAATCGGGAAAAAAGGTGAGAGTGGAGAAAGAGAGCAAAAAAGTGAGGTGGAGACTTAAAAAAAAAAAGTGGTAGTGGTACTGTACAGTGAAAGCAAGAAAGAAAAAAAAAAAGACAAAAGAGGGAGAGCCAGCAGATGTTTGGCTGGGGCTTCAAAGTCGTGGTATTCCATACAAATTCCCCGTCCAAAAGCAACGCCGCACACTTTCCTTACGGTTTCTCATTTACAGGATCGTCAGGAGGGTCATCAGATGCTTTTGACAATGATGTCTGTTATAAATGTGAGGGGGGCCTCACAAGGTCACTGTCATTCTCGTGTCCTCCTCTCAGCATCTAATTAGGAACAGATCCCCTGGAGAGCAGCGAGCGCTGGAACGCAGGGCTGCTTTTCAGGGCAACATATTGAATTGCCGTCTTATCTTTCTGCAGAGTAAGCAGAAGGGGAGATTCAAAGAATATGGCAAAAATAGCAGCACAACAGTTGTTGTTGTCGAAAACCAGCTGTGAAAACAGCAACAATATTATTAATAACATGGGCTGCAGCAGCTTCATTAGCATGCAACAATGCTTCTCTGATTTAGATCCTCGACATCATCATTTAAAAATTCCCTTCTATCCATACAGTGGATACACTAAGGAACATAACATTTGATCTTTGGGTTCAATATTCTTATTGTTTTTTAGGTTGTTTATACAGAATATTAGCTTCCAAGTATATTCCTTATTCATTTAAATATAAACATTGAAATTTTTGTCAAAGTATGTATTTCAAGTTGCAAGTTGCAAAACTTTGTCCTACATGACCTGAAGTAGTTTTCTAAATGCTGATGATGATTTTTTATATTTAAATTTTTATCAGTAGCAACTGCGAATAATCTATGGCAGTTATTAATAGAGTATAGAACCCATGGAATGTGGATGTTTGTTAATATCCGATAAGGAAATTCACACAATAAGACAAACTTATAATCCAAGGCCCTATTATATTCTTTCTTCTGAGCCTCCAGACTCCATAACATAAAAGGCAATTACGCCCTTTCAGAGCAGAGTTTGGCCGGTCTAACTTTTCTTTTAGGTTGTTTGGCTATTTAGTTCTTCTTATTATGTGACTTTTGGATCCAAACTAATGTGGAATCCACAGCACACATCTATGCTTTGATTTCCAAAAGGGTTGTGCAATGACTCAGTGCTAGCATTCACAGTACCTGTGTCTCCAATATAAGGAGTTTTAAAAGACTGCGTCCACTTTTCTGATGTAAAAAAATATGTTACAATTGAAATCCATGTTAACTCAATCCTTGTTAACACACTCTTTTATAATTACAACCACCACAAATGCAGGGGTGTTTCATATTACAAAGATTGAATATTGGGTGGAAAACCACTTTAAGACACTTCAAAGCTTGTCTTTAGTTAAAAAAGGGCATATGATGTGGCATCTAACCATGTCCATGCTGTTTCTTCCTGGAAAGTTAGTGTCAATTTCAAGGTCCTGGTCTTTATTGACACTGTAAGGTGGAAGCATTACTTCCCAGTTTGAAGCTCATGTTACCTGGCAAGTTTTCATAAAACGCAGGGGTCTTGTTACTGAGCAAGACTTGTTACAAGTGAAAGGGGATAGCCGGTGGTGGGGCTTTCAAAAACTAGAGTTGATTTCACATCACGTTCAGCGGGGTCAGGCTAAACCTCTGCATTCATCCTCCATATGGTGTATGTGTGTGTGGTAGCATGTGCTACCCCCTTCTAGCTAAAATATTCTGCTTCTCACACAGCCCTGTGTGCCGGCGCTAACACCATGCACATTAAAGATGAAACGTAGAGCATACAGCAGTCTGTATTTATCTCTCTGCTATGATAATGGACACATGCTGTTTTAACCCTGAGCCCTTGAAGGTGGTTCCCTGGTCCGCTTTTGCAGACTCTTCTGAGCCTTTGCTGTCCAGATTGTCTGTGCTTTAACTCTATGGATTGACTGATGCAGTTTAGAACTTTTTACTGCCTAAGGGGAATCTAGCTAACACTTGTTAGTTAGGGTGGTGTTAGAATGATACCCAGCCATCCCTTGGCTCAAGACCTACAACCCTGATTGATGTTGGCTGCCTGTTCTATAGCCTGTAAGCAATGTTGATGCCTGCTTCCAGTCTCCAATGTGAACTCCGTCCAAAACACTGTTCATCAGAACCAGAACATCCTAAATTCTAGCCTTTAGTACACCTTGATTCAACACACTGGCTACATTTGACAGCCAGATACAAAAGATATGTTAAACCATCTCTTTGCAAAACCGTTTAATGTCCCCTCAAGAGATAGCTTAAAAATTGAAATAATACATAAGTTCACAATTTGATCATTTAATGGTTTTAACAGTTGGGAGTTGACTTTTAAGTATTACAAATTCCACAGTTAAGAGTATTTGAGTTTTATTTTACAATGGTTGTATAAACCAAAGATATGTAATTCACAAATGTTGCACTCAGGGGAAGGTTCTCACATTAGTGCCCTAATCTGAGAAGAAAAATGGTACAAGGGTGGCAACAGAGTACCCTTTAGGGTGCCCTGAAGGGCAGAGCTGGAGAAACATGGCTAGCCTCAGCTCATGATTAGTAGCTGAAGGTTTACATGAGGCTAAGTCTGCTCTGAGTGACGTCTTTGCAATGTATGGTTGGAACTTCAGCTGCTTCCCTATCATCAGATTCTTCCAAGCGTGTGATTATAATCACTATTATTATCACTTACTCACACCACATGGTGTTGTAAGAAGCATCTAAGTGCCCCACAGGGAGTAAACTGTTTGGGTTTTTTAGGAATTGAGGGGTTTTCTATTGAATGATCATTTTTATTGATAATGAAAACATCCAAACCAGGTTCTTGTGTAAGCCTTGATGTTGTTTGGGTTATTAAACCAGTTCTGTTCAGGTTTCATGGAACCTTGGTGCTATCTATTGCATTTCCATAAGTTTTAGCCATCATTGATAAAGATATGCCACCAATAGATGATGTTGCACAAAGCTCAACAGCTGGCAGATTCCAGTGATCACCCTTACATTTTTAATCCATTATTTCAGGTTATTGTTTTTATAAAAACAAACAAACAAAAAAAACATGCATAATACCATGAATGGTAAGAAGGCTTGAAAAATTATATCCAAGACTACATCTCTTCGAAACAAACTTTATAATACAACACTCCAATAGCGCCAATTCAAATCTCGGTCATTGTGCTTTTTCTTTCTTTCTTTCTTTCTTTTTTTTTGTTTTGTTTGGGGCCAATTTATTTTGGTGCTCTGAACAGTTTCAAATTATGTGTGAACTATAATGGAAATGGTACCATGTTGATGGAAAAGGGGAATTACATTATATTTTCTTAACACCAGGAATCACTGGAGGACAGGGGTCCAATACATTGGTAATAACTCATCAATGCTGTAATTTAGAAGGATTTCATGATGATCGTTCATTTGCCTTAGATTCGAGTAAGTCTTACTTTAACTGGAGCTTGTTGCTCAAATTACCTAAAGTAATGTGAGGTATTAAGGCTAAATTCTTGCTCAATTCTCTCTCTTTATGAAACTCACTGACATATTGGGAACAGTCTTGAGCCAGACCAAGCAAAGCACTGAGGACAAGCCGTTGGAAAGGCGTTATTAGACTGAAAGCTGCCAGCCTCACCAGATCTCCTGGGTTCTGGGTGGGAAAGGTGTGGTGGGAAAATGTTGCCAAAACCCTTGGCTTCTATACTTCTCAAACAGCAAGCAATACCACATAAGTGACAGATGTCGTTATCATGTAAACCACAACAATTTCAGACTGAAGGCCATGAAAACATACCTGTTAACATTTTCCAGAATAGAGGATTTGTATTATCTGGCAACACAACAGGAGGTTGTCCTCTATGTGAGGTGTTCAGTCAGGTCCAGAGAGAGGTAAGCCAATCTGTCTAATCTCTTTAAATCAACTGTGACAAAATGCCCCTGAAACTTGGCAGCAAGGAGGGCCAAGATATTTGGGCAAATGGCTTCTCCGGCTGGTGTTGTGGCTTGGGCGGTACACTAACCCAAAGGATCCTGTTTGCAGTTTAGCGTCAAGGCCCTCCTGGCAGATCCATTAGTCTCGGCTGATGAAACAAGGAAAAAAACAGCTATTTTTTCCCCCACATATATTCCCCCCTTTGTCACTGTGGCCACAGAGTGGAAGGGTAGTCGCTTAAATTTACAGTTCAGATGGTATCAGAAGATAACTCTATTGTCTATGGTGGAAAAGAAAATTAAACCTGACTTATAATTTGTGACAGTTTCATTCTGGGGTTCATCTTGGAATGCCAGGATGGGCACAAAGCACAACAATAACGTTACAACAAGAGTGTCATCTGACACAGGTCTGTGGCTTTTTGCCTCTCCTTAGTCCAACACAGCATTTAATTTAACTGGTCACATATGCAGATTTATTTTCTCCAGCTGGGACATTCCTCTCTCCAGACACTCTCTGCTTCCCATGTCCAAGGACGAACAAGACAGTGAAAACCAGGACAGTGGCCCAGGAAAGGCCTCTAAACTCTCTCATGGACGAATCCGGCCTGTCCATCCCCCACCCACTAGTGCTTCATAAATCTCACTTTACTAGATAGAAATTCCTAAAATGCAAGATACTTTTGCAAGGATATGTAGACATAGAATTCAGACACACAGATGCATAACCACCCACGCAATCTTTTCCACATATCCACCACCCCCACCTCACACACAACTCATAATTCAACCATTTTTTTAATATGACAATGGGTGCTGTACAGTGAAACAGCTGGGTCCAGACGTCCAAGGTCAATAATTTCTCACAGGGGCAAAACAACAACATTCGACTAGAGTTGAACCTATAATTATACTTGGTCAAGACTGTAGACACTTAAAAACTGGTTGAAATATTCTGTATTTGAATGAGGAACAGCATATTAATGTGTGCAACCATCTGTGCTCAATATGTGGAGGGAAAAAAATCTGCATTTGGAGAAAAAAGCAGGTGAAACATGGATTTCAGACTTGATTGGATAGGATTAAAAGACATCACGGTACCAAGTTGACGCGCTCTGACTGGGATGTTAAAGAAAATAAGCTCTAATTAACAGCCGGACTGTCAGAATCTCAACACTGAAAACGTCAAAGGAATTAAGCACACGCAGAACAGGAGGCTGCAGTAAAGCCCTGGAAGCGGGAAGGGGGCTGTGGGATATTATACGAGCTCTCAGATGTGTTTGTCTTGGCATAGCCTCCGAGTGATGTCATCATCATCATCATCATCATCATCATGGCTGTTGCTCCACTTCTTTGGCCCAGTAAATGACGACAGCACACATATCCAGCTCTTGGGCAAAAGTTCCTCTGAGTTCAGAAACTGCGCTAAGCCGTTAGTGAGTTAATGTTGAATTGAAACATTGGAGATGGAGGTTTCAGATGAGTCTGGGTAGCAGATGCTGGCAGGCCAGATATTCCACAACGGTTTCACAGAAGGAAAAGGCGGTGTGTGAAGGCGTAATTATGAATATTCATTAAACAAAACATTCTATGATGCATGTACCTCACTCCAAAGAGTTTCTGGTAACCACAATTGCATGAGAAAAATACATTTCCCCTCATGTCAAGGGTTAACAGGAACACTTGACATTTCAAAACCTCACAAAGAAAGCTTAAAGGAGAGCCGGAAATTAAGACATCCACATCCTTGAAGTCAATTTCGAGAAGACATTGACTTCCTTGAGTACAAATTTGACCAAAAGCCACATGACAAAAGAAGTAATTTCCCACGCAAACGTCTGCACAACAATCATCTCATTTCTGCCAAATGCTATGTGAATCATGCACACGACGACAAAATGACAAGCTTGTTCAAAACGGCCTCAATAAGGCACATAATTACTCAAAGATGTGCAAGTGAAGATAACTCAAAGAAAATGGATTCACACACGTAATAAGTGTATAGATAAGAGCCGGGAAACCAAGAGGACATGGTGAATTTGTGCCAAGCTTTCTGCTGAGTTCTTTTGAGGAGTGCAAGCTGCTGGCTGTCAGTGGCTGCTTGCATGGAAAATCAAATCCAGCTCTGAGATTGCTAAACAGAGTTTTCACAAGAGGGAGGCGAGGTGAAAAGTGAAGTGCTGCATCTCTTGGTGATGTGTATGCTCTAAGTGTTCAGCTGATGGGAACTGTCAGCTTACTGTTTACCCATGCTACTGTAACCTGGTAGTTGCCCATTTCTGTTCAGGAAAGTCAGACATATTTACATATCTTTGAAAAGCTAAGTATAATAATGTGATTTCAATCCAGCAGCAGCACTCATGCTGCTATAACCCATCATGGCAGCAACCAATATTTGTTCCACAAAAGCTTATTTGGTTTCAAAGATTTTTCTTTAGCTTACTCTTTGCAGTTTGCCCAATGATTCAACTTGGAGGTACAAGAGGGTGTTCAGCATGCTCAGGTGTGTGTTAAAGCACCCTTTTCCTGCACCTGGCCACTTCCCTAAGCCATAGACTTATTAGTGTTGACTGTTCCCTATCTCCCTGCAGGGAGGGATGGGGCCCTTGTACTGACATTACTGACTGTTCTGGTGCTGCATGTCACTGATGTTGATAACTCAAACCAGCATGTCTCGAGAAAAAAAAAAACCCTGTCTTGTTCTGTGGATGTGACTTTTTTGCCATGACAGCATTGATCAATAGTTGTTTAAGCCATTTTTAACATAGTGTTGCATACAAGTCTATTAACAGTCTTATTATATCTGAAACATGAAAATGCAATGCTGTAGAGCTTAAAATAAAGCTGTTTTAAAGCTTATTAAACACAAATACCATTTGTTTGAGAACTGAAATATTTCAGGACATTTGTACTGGCACCAGATTTCATGGACAGAAACACTGTTGTACATATACTGAATGCTACTTTACCCACCCAGTTACATTACATTATATTTTGCTCCCAGTTCAATCACACATGTCAGCTCCCAAATTTTAGAAAACTGAAAAATGACCTCTAAATTAACTTGAAATTCTTGTTGCAAAAGGCAAGAGACTGGCCTCCAGCCATAACACTGCTGCCAGCCAAACAGCACCTCCAGGTGGTGCCAAGCCCCAGCTAGGAGATGAAGCGATCGGGAGACGAGGGTAGAGACTGAGGGAGAGCAGGGGAATGGGAGGGAGGCTGGAGTGGGGGACTCTTGCGGACAAAGGGGTTAGAAAAGGAGGGAGTTAAGTCAAGAGTAGGCAGACAGAGAGCTGCTGAGTGAGCATGCCTCTGTGTGTGTGGACAATATGTTTATGCTACTATTGTGGGGGAACTCACAAACAGGAAGAAACAAACCTAACGTCAGGCAGCATATGCAAATGATTTCATGTTGTTGAGGATCTCAGTGTGTGGATGGCTGTCAGAGTCAAACTAAAACATGCTTGGCACATAAACAAAACAAGAATCCACTCACCGCTTTCGCTCTTCTCAATCACGTCCACTGTCTCGCCGGCCTTGAGGCTGATCTCCGAGTTCTCCTGCCTCTCATAGTTGGCCACGGCCACATACTGCTCCAGCACCATGGGCTCCGAACTGTCAATCCCTGAGGGGAAGAAACAGGCTGTCAGCCACCTGCCCGCCGTGGCACCCCGCGATCGGCCCCTGCAACCAACTACACTGCTGCCCCTGTGCACCGGGTGCGCCGCCATCGGCCAACCCTCGCTCCTTGCCGCTGTTCCTCCCTGACCAATCAGAACTCGAGCTCACGACTTGGCTGCATAGTCCCAAACGTCTGGCCATATAGCTGAGTCGACCCCCGGCCCACAGCAAAGGACTGAGGAGCATCGGAAGGAATCAAAACAGAAGGAGGGAACGGGATGAAAATGTTTGCAGGGGCTGCATCTCGTGCCTAAAGTGGATCCATGACCCGGACCAAACTTTAAGATCCAAAAAAAGGGAGAAGCAGAGGAATAAAAAGAAAAAGAAGAAGTAGAGGTGCTGCTTATGGTTGGAGGGGAAGACTGGGGAGCGAATGAGTGGAAGAATGGTGAAGTTTCCCTGTGGAAAATCAACAGTGCGGTTGAGAGGAAAGGCCTCCCCTCCACTGCCTTTGGGAGCCAGCCGTTGGACGGCGAGTCGGGAGGGGGGGTGAACACACCAATCATGGTAGTCGGCACTGCTGGCCTTAAATAGAAACATATGAGTGGACTACAGAGAAGGAGAGAGAGAAACAGGGAAGGAGGCTGGGTCCGTGTTTATGTGAAACAAAAGAAGAAAGCATTTGAGTTGGGGTTAGGCCACTCTGTTTTCTTTCTCTCGTTCTCTCTGATGTTTAACCTTTTCTCTGCCAACAGTGATTTCATTTACTGAGTTCACGTGGTGTGTATCTGATCTGAACCTCTGTTGCACAAGCTCTTACTGGCTTGTTTGGCCATAGAAAGATGACTAACGTAGATTACGCTTCACATCCTGTTCTGTCTTTCGAATCTTACGATCATTGATGTGATCAGGATAGAATATCTGGACAGCAAATAATTTAATGTTGTTTGGAAAAACAATGGTAAATTAGATGAGAGAGCATATCTATATGCATCTGAAACCGAAGGCATACAATGTTATTTGTCCTACAGTTGGTTAAATGGGTGGGTCCAATCCATGATTAATAAAATGAGTTGATGCAAAAGATGAGGCTAAAGCTGATCATAAGGAAACACAAATTGATTAAAATCCATTCACCAAACAACAATGATACTGGCGCACTCATAATGCTGATGATCACTGATGGCATACTTGCATTCTGAATGCCAGTTTTCAGTACATATGATCCTTGCCTTAACATCTAAACCATCCGCTGACACCTACAATTCAATTTAGTTTATATATTCCAAAATCACTGTCACAAATTTGCTCCAGAAGGCTTTATAGTCTGCAGCACAAGGCCTTTGACCCTTATTTTGGATAAGGTAAAGTTATTTTATAAATAGTTTCATAGAATGTGTTTTTTACATCATGAAAGTGTCACACAATGCATCTGTGTTGTTACTTGTGTTTATTTTCTACAATAAAAGAGTTCTGGTGCATTAACCTAAAGAAACGGTGACCATTTACTGTTGTAATAACAACCTTCTATACATATAGTAGGTGGAGTACTGAGTAACTGATAACGGCCATTTATTGGACTAAAAACATTCAAATGGGTGAAGAGATGTGAGAAACAACTGTATTTTCTTCATAAAAAGATAGCAATTCCAATGATCATTGCAAACTAGGACCAAGACCAACTGGTTTGTTAGAATCAGATTTTTTTTTTTTTTCTCCAGAAAAGCAATTAGCCTGGATTAACATTTAGACTGGAAGCAATGGGAAGCTTTTAACAAAATTAAGAAATGTGCCTAGAAGCTCCTCTAAAGCTCAGTAATTAACATGTTGAATCTCATTTGTTTAATCACAAACAGAATGTGCTATTTTTACTTGGAGAACAACAGCCAGGATCCAAACCACAAGACCCCTGGAGTTTTGTGGCCTGGATCCTGATACGGTACCAGCATGCCTGCACTAAAGGTAGAAAGGCTTAACGTTTGTGCTGGGTAGACGGATAAACTACTGTTCATGAGGACATTGTTTGTTTGTTTTCCGCCATTAGGGCGTCAGCGGGCATACTGTTTTTTACCCAAGCCAGCTCACATTTTATTCTCTTTTAACTCTAAGAAATTGAGTATTGTTGAACTACGTTCGCACAAATTGCTGGTCTGAGTCTGGATATGAATGATGGTCTTAGGTTTTCAAACAGAATGTTTAC
>JAOWBC010001255.1:6683908-6697189 GCA_028566105.1 Hypoplectrus providencianus | reverse complement strand
GAGGGTGCAGCTGTTTGTATTGTGAAGCACGCCACCATGTGGAGAGCAGAGTTAGAGTAATATTTGATGGAAAACTGGGATTTCTTAATTTGCTGAAAGGTACAGCAGTATGTAGAGCAGTAGTTCCAACCCCTTCTGTCTCTGATACCTGAAAGGAAAACTCAGGAAACCATGAAAATGACAGTGAATTTTCAGTCTGAGCGGATATAAAAGCTTGAGCCCAACAGATATATCGGTTGACTGATGTTATCAGAAAGTGTTGTCACTGTCTTCTTATGAATATAAAATCACATTTTCCATGACATAAGAGTTTTGATGATGTTTGTGTATGAGGGCTATTTAGAAAGAAAGAAAGAAAGAAAGAAAGAAAGAAAGAAAGAAAGAAAGAAAGAACAGGTTGGGTGAAATCAGAAGCATTATATTTGCAAATGGTGCAATATTGAATTACTTGTTAGCTATGACTCAACTAGACAGAAATGGAGTTTCTGCTTTCCAGACAACAGCCTGATGGATGACGCAGCAATTTGCATTTGTTAATGCTGCCACATATACTTAATGACAAGTGTTATTCAGATCTACTTATAGGAATATATTGTATAATGTTTTTTTTCAGTACATTAAGCCAATGGGAGAGTTTTGTGCACAGGTTTATTGAAACATAAAGTATATTAGTTACTAAGCACTCCCAAGGTTATGGTGGCAATTAATGGTGAATGGATCAGTTGATAGGACCCAGGCCTAGATTACATAGTGAGCTGCAGTGGAAAGAGAGAAGAATGGTTTTATTTCCACTTCACGGACTGTGTTCTATGAAAAACGTCAAAATAAATTAGGGGATAAACTATGCAGTACACTTCCAAGAAAGATGCTAAGATTAGAAAAAAAAAACTGTAAGAAAACTACCCTTAGGAACTATTTTTTGTACCTGTGGTCATCTTGTGAACCCTAAGATCAGACTGAGCATTTTTTGCAGGTTGTAAAACAATTTGTGTTTTGCAAGCACTGGGATCAAAAATCTAAATGTCGTTGGGGCTTTTCTGCTTTGAATTTAAGTTATTTTAGGGTGCTCCCACAATAACATGATATGCAATATAATGAGCAACATAAAGCTACTAGAAAGCACTTGTCTGTCACCTTTTCTCAATTCATCCTGTGACTTCTTGTGGGGGCCTTAACCCACAGGTTGGGAACCGCGAACATCAGAGAGACCCTGCTCTGTGCACTGAGCAGTCCCCATGCACATGAAAGAGCCTTAAATGTCTACAACTGTGCAAATGTTGCACATGCACGTTTTGACACATATAATTTTCATGGAGCTGTTAGGACATTGTGTGTCCTTTGATATCAAGCTTTTATCATGCTGAAGAAGAATATCCACGTCTTTGTAGTTTTTCCGCTGCTGGACATTTCAACACAATGTAAACAAAAAGACCAACGATCCAGCTGAAGGTCCGTTCAAAATACATTAAACATCAAGGGCAAGAGCTTCAAACAGAAGCAGCTGATTGCACAAGAGTGACATCAGACTGGAGACTTCAGGCCGCTGAGCTGCAGTACTTCGCTCCGTAGACAGGAGTCGGTTTTTCTCAAACCTCTTCCTCTCAGGCAGAGGAAGAGGAAACTGTAGCTGGATCTGTTCAGGATCCATGTGCTTTCTCAGCTTTGATTGATGGGATTGATTCCTTTGTTGCACTGCCGGCTCCTTTATCTACTCAGATCACAGTTTGAAAAAAAATAATCTTACCTAAGAGAGGAGATTTACTGCCTTTGGTCAAGGTATGACTTATTTAATGAGATTTTATACAGACAGTAAAAGAAATGTCATCACAATTTGATCCAGTCATAAAAACTTTAACCTTAAGGTCAATACATTAAATCTGCTGCCTCGTGTATATATATCCTCTACCTCATATACAGACATATCATTGGATGCTTGGTTGGCCTTGCACACTATCAATGACCTCCTCATATCCCTGGAGAACCCCTACACCCGCTCTATCTTCTTCCTCCTTTTACAGGAAGTGATGAAGTGGACACATTTCATCACCCTGGTAGCTACAACTGTCCCGGCCAGTTCGATTCATCACACTCATGTACAGTCTGGCCCTCCCAGAGCTATTACTGTAGCAGGCCGAACCCCACCTTGACAACACCCTGTGAGTAAGAGTGTGAGGAAGTGAGCACAAGTGAGTCAGACGCCACATCAGGCGGGTGGGTGGGTTGGTGGGTGAATGAGTGCATCCATGTAAGATGATGGCCAGGGAAAAAATAGAGCAGAGACTGTAGAAAGCACAAGGGCAGTGCACTGATATAACCTGACAACAACAAACCGGCTGCAAACAACAAGCAAGACCGACTTAGTGGTGGAATTATTCTCCTGCTGTTGAATCTCCCCGAGTATGAACACAAACATTTTGAAATATAATTGCATGACGTTTACTACTGCTCTGTTTCAGACGGATCGATAAACGCTCACACATGAGAGCACATACATGTACACACAGAGCCTCCCACAGGCCACACGCTCGGCTGACCACTCCTCACCACTCTGACACACTTAAAGTGTTTAACCCTGTCAATGCCGCCGCTGTGCAGTCTCCGGTGAGTGCTATTGATCCTAATAGTGAGCAGAATGGAGCAGCTTATCCATTAAGGCTGAGTGAGTCTGTCGCCTGTCTTCTGCTCGCAGCAGACAGAGTGGAACGGACAGATGACTGAGAGGAGAAAGACAGAGGCGGGAGACTGGGAGGGGAGGAGGAACAGAGGGAGGCATGCTTCATAGTTCCTGGACGGTGGAGGAAAGAGGATGAGTACAAGATGGGAAGAGAAGGGAAGTATGTTTGGACGGATTGGGGAAAATTACTATTTGTAATGGATGGGGGAAGAGAATAAGTAGTTTTTTTTAATACCATATAGATGTATACAAATAATATAGAATGGAAGGAGTTAACATATTATCCTTGAGCTGTTATTTAAAGGTGTTTACAGTGTCCGCACAACTAATGTCCAAAGGGAGTTCAGAAGGTTTGGAGCCATAAGTTTAAAAGCTTAGTCTCTTACTATTTAAGCCTGGAGCAAGGAAGACCCAATACAAATTATTGGAGGACCTTAGAGATTAGGAACAGGTTTGTGTTCTTAAGTGTTTGATTTGGTCATTTATATTCATTCAACATATAACAGTGCTCAATTCTTTATGTCTTTGTATCGGCCAATATTTTCCTGCAATGTGGTACTATGACACACTTGTCACAAACGACTGGGGTAAAGGTATTGTACTTTTAGCGTGATATTTTTTTTTGTATGAATAATACCACTGGGCTGACCCATGAGCAACCACCACATAACATTCACTGCATAAAAGTAGCTACTGTAACTTTGCAAGGAGTCTACTTATATATTGGTAAGTTAGCAAGTGTAATTTTTTTTTAGAGTACTTTATAATAAAATATAACAGAACAAACTCTAACATATATGCCCAGTTAGTAGTGACACCTAGATTTCACTGGCAGATTTGACAGAAGATGATGGTGAAAACACACTATCCATTATCTTTGGGACAAGGCTATTGGGACAATAACTAACACTATATACTTAACAAAGTATATAACTTTATCAAGGAAGCACTGTTTGGGATACCCTTTAAAGTAACCTGCTATCTGCCCCAGGGGAAGAATATATGAGGTGAACAAAAAAAGGACCCAGGACAAATCCTTGGGGTACTCCACAATACAGAGTCTAAGATGAGGACACATAGTAACCAGAGAGGCACTGGGCGGAGAATAACATGTTTCCATAAATGTCATCTTATGCAAACCCTAACCAGGACTCAGGATTGACAGACGATCAATCAATCTGATCAAAAACTCTTGTTTCTTCAAGATTCTTCAGATATTCATGGTCATACAAGAGAGAGAGCCAAGAGCTAGAGAGAGACCAAAGAGGGGGGTGTACGGTCAGAAATCAGTACCAGATCATTTAGATATAATATACGAGCTGACAGGAAGCACACACATACAAACTGTTGTGGATTTGTACTTTACTTCAGCATCCTTCTTAGGATCTAAATCGCTTCTCTTCTTCCACAGCAGTCAAGACACACGTGTGTGCCTGCAGACAGGCATTAACAAATGCACACACTCACTTTAAATCAATGGCCAATCTCAGCTCTAAACAAAAAAGCCATGATTCATTTTCATTTAGCAGATGCATTATTGGCAGGGCATGGAAGTAATCCATTAAATGTGGTCCAAGTAAAGACCTCTGGATCATAACATCTTACTAACCATAAAGTGAGCGCTTTTTTTTTTTTTAACGGAGATCAGGCAGTTCGCCCCCTTGAGTAACTACTTCTTTTGGTGAAGGAATGAAGGCCTGCAGGGATACAGAAAAGCCAGAAAAGGTCCGTCTCTATTTGATCTGAGGCTGACTGGAGCACAGCACTTCAGGCAGAGATAACCAGCAAGTGAGAAACTGAGGAGGAGAAGCAGGGATACCCACCCACTGCAAAAGTCTGTTCATAAGGGTACTGTGGTCTGTTGAATTTTTTTTTACTGTGAACCAACAGCAGCAAAGCAGAGGATTCTCCTGAGTTACATATTATGAATATTTCCTATTCATTCCTGCATCTTGAGTTTTGATACATCAACCCGCAGGAAAGCATGGCAGAATTAGCATGCAACAAGCTAATTAGAAGCCGCGAAACTACTTAAATTTAATGTTTGATCTCCACACTTGCCACAGAACTGGAAAGTACATTTAAATTATCAGATATTTTGGCTTATTTTGTATAACCAATACAATTAGAGAGGTTTTCAAGACTACATAGAGACACGTGGAATTAGCAATCTACCTAACTAGCCAAACATAAGCTAGTTAGCTAGCTTTTATGCTATAGTTGTGACAATAAATGAGGTGAACAGCGGCTTGTGGTAAACAGTGCTGGCTCTGATGGCCCTTTGGCTCCCTACCACGATGGGACTATCGGTCAGAAGAAAAGAGAAGTCGGCTCTGGAAGCAAATAAGCTCATGTTTGGTGCATTACAAAACATCATAATACATACACATAACTTTAATAGTTCTTTACCTTGGCATGAATATGGGCATGGAAATTTCACCTTTTAGAACATCGGACATTAAGACCTGAAGAAGAGCTGGTTTTTTTTTGGACTTAACACTAAGTAGTTTTTAAAAGTTTACAGGAACTTTGTTCAAAGTGGGGGAGAGTTTAATGACATTAATGTTACTCTAATTAACGCTTACTGGCAAATCATGTCGTCTCATCAAAATGACTCCCCGTTATTATTCAGAAAGACATGAAGCGAGATAAATGCATACTTTCAGTGTGCAGAATATTCAGATTATTCAGTGTCATATTATTAGCACATTTTGGCAGCATGTCTACATTTAAAGAGTTAACAAGTAGAAGAATGCCTGATTGGAAAGGAAGCTGTGAATTTCCTAAAGAATTTTATCCAATTGTCTTTAGGTATAGGTAGAGAAAATTAATTGAAAGAATATTTCCTCTCATCAGAAACACAAATCACATGTTGTTGAAGTACTAAAGTTGCAGTTTAGTACTTCGGGATTTAAATGGTGCTGAAAATAAAGTACTGAGCTTGTTGTGGGTTTGAATCTGTGGTTTAGCACTTGATAGGGTTTCCTCCCATTCATTAAGTCACAAGTTCTTTGTATCCCTTGCAGACAAAGTATTTGATTGTGCCTGTAAACCTCTACACAGAATCCACACAAAATGTTTGAAATCCCAAATCAACTTGAAGAGATGCACATGTTCCTATCCTGCTCTGTTCATGAAACCATTCAACCATAAATGGTCAATGAAAAGCCCTGCCTGATGAATCCTGTTGATGCATTGAAATGAGCCTGTTGATGGTTCTATACAGCGAATCAGTGACAGTGTTTTCATTATACAGCATTATGCACAAGCGTCAGTGCATTATTCAGATGTATACAGCAATCAGACTGATTGGATGGAAGTCTGATAGTTGAACACAATTTATTCATTTATGTCAGTTTAGTTATGGAGTCTCATGAGTGCCTTTATTCCCAGACTTTGCTAATTTACACTGTCTATATGTATGTTCAGTGAATTTTGTGCCCCTGACAGCAGAAAGCACAGTGATGTTCATTGCATGTATTATGACCAAAATTGTCATGCACAGTATGAGAACATACCACTAAAAACTATTGATGCTTTGTTCCACATGTTTTAACACAATCTGATGTGAATGCTAAAACTTAATTCAAAAAAAGTTGGGACATAAAGTGTAAATAAAAGATTGTGATCATGTGCTTTTGTCTCCATAATGACTTCATATGTAAGAGCTACAGTGAATTAAGACACATGTCAAGACACAACCACAAAAAAAAGAAACAAGAAAGAAAAGAAGAGTTCCCTGAGGGTCAATGCTGGAAACTCTCTTTTTTCACATTATATGCTGTCTTTAGGGCACATGATCTATTTGTTTGGCTGTGTCCCTCTCTGATAGAAGACTTAAACTCATGACAACAAGATTAATGCCATGTCTTGATGTACACCAAAGTACACTGGCATATACAGGACACAGCAAGAGAATGAAGAGGGAGAATGATGGAAGAGAAGGGTATAAGTCAAATGGGAGACAGGAGGACAGACAGAGCGACAGGAACAGAGAGATGAGAATGCAGGCTAGATGGAAAGCTGGTACAGGCTGACCAAGGGATGATTGCACTGGAGTATGTAACCTTGAGCAGTCACGTCAATTAAACATACTTGTATTTATGGGGGTTAGGTACGAAGAGTTAGAGGAGGAAGGGCGACAGGGAGATATACCATATAACACTGTTTTGAAAAGCCCTGGCAGGCAGAGGTCACTGAATCCCGCCTGCTTCACTTCTCCCCTCTCATGTAAAACAGAAAGGTAAGGACAAAACGCTCATGATTGACAGTAGAGGAGGAGAGGTAAAAAAAAAAAAAAAAAACTAATTAAAACACAAAAAAAGACATAGCCCGAGTCTAACAAGAGTACTCGGTTGCAGCGCCTCGGGTGCAGCTGTCTCAGTGCATACAGGAACACATTACAAATGAATAGTGCGATACTGGCATTTGAGGTTTGGAGAGGAGAGTGTGTTCTCTAATTAAAAACTACCCAAAGGGGCTATCTCATGCTATGAAACAAGTCATTCTCCTCCTCCCACTCTCACATCCATCAAATCCTCTCTCTCTCTCTCTCTCTCTCTCTCTCTCTCTCTCTCTCCGTACCCCTCAGCACCCTTCCGCCCAGCCATGTAGGAGGTTTTAACGAACTCAGAGAGAAAGAGCTGATTTGGGAATAGACTAGCACGGGGGGAGAGACGGAGGTAATGAGCTTAGCCACTGTACAATCATGCTGTGTTTTTGGGGCGATGCATGAAACAATGACATGTGAATGATGAAACTCATAACATGATACATAGGTGTATAATCAGCAAAGAGATTACTGCATCCCCAACATCATGTTTACATGTTGTCTGTGTAATTACTGTGAGAACGTCTGTATGCATGCATGCATGTGTGCATTCACCTGTGGCTGTATAGACTGATCCAGGTTATAGGCAGTCAAGCAGCCATTATTATTTGGCAGCACTTCTAAGTCTACTTTATTGGTGAATTAGATGTGAAGAAATGTAGTCATAAAATGCAATTGAACTAATGTATACCTATTATGTTAACAGACTTTTAATCAACTCACTTATTCTTAAATTTAATTGAAATTTAGGTGTTTTTTCACAAGAACTGCAATGTTTAGTCTTTTAATCTATAAAGAAAAAAATAAATGTACTTATTTAAATCAATCAAGTTATTCTTAACTGATGAACATTTTCACTTAAATGAATAACAGAAGATGAATCAAGAATGAAAATACCTATTAGCTGCAGCTCTACTTCTCACCAGAACTGAATATGTTATAGTTTGACTGCAGAACCACAGTGATGGTGTGTGTAAGATTTTGACATATAAATTAGTGTTGGATTAATCTATACACACACTATGTGCAAATGTATTTGGTGTGTCTTCGTCATTGCACACTAACTCCAGTTTGTGACACTTACTCCACTGGGGGGTTGACGTCCTCTGCTTTTGTCTCAAAGAAGCGCAGCACCTCCTCACTCTGAGAGATCTGAGGGGGGAGTCGTACCAGCGCCTGAAGAGAGAGACAAAGAGTTAATGAGGCGGCAAAATAAAGGTGACTGATCAATTGTGTTCTGACTTGCTTCATTTTCTACTTTCCTTACTGATCAATGGTGTCTGTACACTGTAACCAACGATTATCACTTCGACTCAAGATCGTTCATCATTAGCACCTCCCATTCAAACGTATGTGTATGTGTTGCAGCTCGCATTTCATGATTCATGGTAGAGCTGCGAGTTCTAAAAATAGCACTCACGTCATTAAACATGTACGGCGCACAGACAGAAACCAGATAAAATTCTGTAGTTTCTGTCATTTATACTTAAAACTCTGTTTAGACATTATTATTGATAGTTAAATTGTAAATAAATGTATGTAAATGCCAGAAGTGAAGTAGCTGGAAGGGTGATGAAGTTCCTTAAGCTATTGGATTTCCGGTAATTTGACGTCTTCCCGTCATTTTAATGAGTGAGTTAAGTGGGATGTGTAGCCTACCTAGTAACTTTACTACAGCATTTCAGAATCAACAGCATGACAATATCGTGGTTAGCATTGGGTTAATGTAATGTACTAATTATGCATGATAATCCATTGAATTATTCAGTTGACCAACCTATAAATACATTGATGATGGCCTAATAGTCTGAAATGTACATTGGAATCCAGTGAACACCACTGGCAGCTTAAATTAATGACTTTGTACTGTATGCTTTGGTTAAGAATTGATTTCGTTTAGACACAAAAACTACTTTATTAGAGCCAGAGAAAGATCACTATTGTAGACTGTTGAGCTGCCAGATCAATGGGAAGTCTAAACAGTGACATGACACCATATATTTAAGGTGAATCATACCAAAAATCGACTATAAAAACAACCTTTCTTGGAAAATAATTGTCTCAGTGCACATGTTCTTGGTTATACATTGACCAAAAGGTAATCAACCATCCTTCCTCCACTATATTTTCCTTGACAAAGCCACATGGCAGTCAAAGAGAGGATCATATGTCTGACTGGCCATCTATATTTAATGATCAGGCCAGCTCCAACTAAAGGACAGTTCAGGTATAGGGCAAGGTTCCTGAATGAAGATATGCTCCAACATATGTACAGCATAGTCCTTTTATTTAAACGGGCACAGTCCAAGGTGCTTTCATATTTCATTCATCGGATCCTATATTATGTAAAGAGCCTTGTGGTTGTGATTGAAGAGACCGTATCTCACTGTGCACCCACAGCTGGTTGGACTCGGCATCCTGCAATCTCCAGAGAGCAGATCCTTTGAGAATGCTGGATAATTACTCTTCCTCTCTGTTGTTTGCCTCATAAACAGGATGGAGGAAGTAAACAGTGCGGCACACTCCAGGACCGGGCGAAAAAACAGGCTCGCCATTACAACTGTAAACATTAGAGCGCTCCAGGTTATTTGGGTAATGAGGACGCTTTTGCCTGTGCTGAGCAAAGGATCAGGTTCATTTGAGATGTGTGTAATTGCTTTTGGTTTTTAGACTTCTTTTGGTCCCAATTACTGAGCCGATACTGTGGCTAACCTTTCCTAATGCAGGCCAACAAAACTGCTCCCTAATTGTGTATATAGAGACAATCTCCCTTCTGCTAGTGTGGCTTTATTCCAAGGCGGAAGGAAGGAAGGAAGGAAGGAAGGAAGTGGGGAGGGCATGACGGAGGAAAGGATCTGATTCCGGCATAAATTTAAAAAAACTAATAAGAGAGAGAACAGGAAGTGATAAGGCAGTCTCCCTTGAACCGGGGAATGACAAAAGGGCCATTGCTTTCAAGGTTTCTCTTTTCCTTCAGGAAGGGGACATTAATTTGGAGGAGAACTTTCTTTCTGAAGTGTATCAAATGAGGGGATAAGGTCATTAGTGAGTGTGACTTTAAAATAATGGAGGAGCTCAAAGTCTGTCTCGTGTAGTGCAGTGTCTGAGAAGTTTGATGCACAACTAGGTCACCCCGCTCTCAGACTGTGGCACACATGAAAACAAACAAACCCTTCAACTGTAGTGGGGAAAGATCATAACATTTCCCCACCAAGCTGAGTTCTCCGTAGCCTCAGAAGACTCAAGTGTCAGAACACATTACAGACTTTTACATTTCTCAGAATAGCTCAGCTCAGAGGAAACTTTTCCATGTCCACAATTTGGTTTCTCATGCACCGTTTTTCAAAGTATGTAGAAGTTGGTTGTGGAGGGTGACCTTTGACCCTTTACAAGCTGGGGGACATTCCCCAGAGTCAGATGGGGAACTGACGGATGTTTACAGTAAGGCCTCTTTACCCTGCAGTAGTCGTCGATGAAACGCAGCCGCTTCATGGCCACGTCTCGCACATGACTCCTCCGGAACAGGATTTTGCCTGGAGGGGGTAAAAGGAGAAAGAAAACAAAATCAGATAGAGGTGAAGGAAAGCAGAAGAAGAGTGTGATGATGGATCGAGAGGAGGGAAAAGGCAAACAGAAAAGATAAGTTTGACACATATAGTCTCTCCTAAAAATAAAACAGTTGTAAGGGGATTTGACCATGTTGCTCCCTGCTTCGTGTAATACTGCAGCCTAGCAGCAGATGTCAGTAACGTAGGGTTGTGATCTTCTAACCAAAGCAATCTCAGTCCCACACTCAAGGCCCCAGCTGTCCCCCTATGGATTCCATGACCTCTGTCTGTGACATGGCTTTCAAAATAACAAATAGGATTTATTCACACAAGGGTCATACATTTCAGGCCCTCCCTTCATCTCACTCGTGGGGGACATAAAAGTCAAACCACCAACGAGCCCAGCCCCCGACGTTCCAAATGTATGCACTGCATTCTGTTGTAAGTGTAAAGTGATGAATGTTTCTTGCATAATCAGCTCATTTGAATGTACTATTTGAGAACTGTACTCATGCAATATGATAAATATTCTTTTTTTTTTTTAAACACAACCACTGCTTTCTAACTGGTACAAGTCTGCATGAAATGACCTTCATAATCTGAAGATATCCAGCACATATGTTGTCAGTACATTAGCAATACAAGTCCTCATATTGTAAGCAGCTCCCATTCAAATGAAGACATTGAACAGATGGAGTATACTAAACTAACCAAAGTGCCTTCATTTCATGCTGCATTTAAGCACAATATTGAAGGAACTAAAATATTTCCATTCGCTGTGTAAGTATTGTACTTTTCCCAACGATGTACATTTGATACCTTTTATATAAATTACGTAGACATAGACTTACATTCATGATAATGAATATAATCAAACATTAATGATCGTCATACATTAAGTTTATTCTGATGCCTGTACCTTTCAACTTTTTCTTATGTAATATTTTAAATGAATTGCTCTTACTTGGGACCAAGTGTTGTGTTACTGCTACTTATACAATGAACTTTGTTAAAAGACGTAGGCACTTGTTTTTAGCACTGGGTAATCAAAGCTGCAGGTAACATTTATTTGCAATACTGAAAATCAATTGTATCATTTTAGATCTATTTTAGATAATAAAATAATATTGCTTGAATTTCATTGCCACCTACATTTTGAGATATAAAAATAATTTAAAAAAAATCCAAACTTTGCTTTATAGAAACGTACAAACAAACTGTACAAAACTTTTTGTATACGTCAAGAGACTGTATACAAGTTTTTGGCACAATAAAATAAAAGTGACTTCCTGACTAAAGTCAGAAAGCATCCTGATCAATTAATAACTGATAAAGAAAAAGAGATCAAGAACAAAAAGAACCCTGAGTTCCAAAAGAGGAGTTTATTATTAAACAAACGCAATGAGAATCAGTCAGTAATGTTGGCACCACTGGCTTCATAGACAAGACGTAGGTGGATGTTTGGTTTGTTTTCATTTTGGTTTTGTTTGTGAGTGTGTCATCATGAGGGAGAGAGACTCAGAAGAGGAGGAGAGAGCCTTTACAGGAGATGCTGGGACCATGTGTTAGCCACAGGGCTTAAACGGAGCGTTTTATACAATAAACTGCACTAAACAGACAGCCAAATTAATCTACAAACATACCAGTGTACACAGACTCACAGACTCACACACAATACATCAGCGTGATTAACAGAATCACTGTCAGCCCTTCTGCCCCGGACACTGAAGTGCCACAAACACCCTCATCGATCACTGCCACACTGTAGGTCGCCATGAGCCTGAATGTCAGCCGACGACTTACAGCAGGAGAGACAAGCATGTGTGGCCTGACTCCAATCAATACCAGGACACACACATACTGTACTGGATGTCCATCAAAGGAAATGATTGAATGCATTGAAAACTGTAATAAGAAGAACACAAAATGATGTATAATCCCCCCCCCCCCCATCCAAAAAAAAAAAAAATATTCTCAAAAACAAAAAAAAGATAACACAGACATAATGCCATCATGCAAATACAGCTGAGATTTGAAAGTCAGAGAGAGCGCCTTGTCAGCAGTAACTCAGTAACACACATACACACACATGCAGGCACACACATACTGCAAAGGCAGGCATCAGTAACCAGCTCATATTGACGCCCAGCGCGTGCCAGCCATACATTATTAATATGGGAGTCTGTTCAGATAACTGGAGCTCTGGAGCAGGCTATTACCTGGGAGAAATGGGATGATCCTCTTCTTTGGGTCTTTCTGCCCTCCCTCAATTGGGAACTTGTCAAGTATCTGCATCTGGAGAAACAAGAGGAGAGAGATCTATTTTAATCACCGGGCTCCAACATTTTAGGTTACTGAGAATGAGAAAATAAGATTGATACCAATCCAATATCTCTTGCATCAAGTATAGAGCTGGAGCCAGGCGACAATTAGCTTAGCACAAACACAGCTGGGGTAGCACTTTAAATTTCTTGAAGATTCAAGTTAGCGTCGCACTTAACTCAAAGTTGCTGGCTCAGCTGGGTATAATATGCACAGAAGTCAAACTGCGCCACTGAGAAAATTTCATATGAATGAACAGGGCGAGGGCCCCACGGTGGCGCAGTGGTTAGCACTCATGCCTTACAGCAAGAGTGCTTGGTGCAAAGGGTTGCGTGTTCGAATCCCGGGCCGGGCACTTCTGTATGGAGTTTGCAGGTTCTCCCCGTGGGTGCGTGGGTTTACTCCGG
>JAOWBC010001255.1:6657232-6671582 GCA_028566105.1 Hypoplectrus providencianus | reverse complement strand
AAAAAAAACAATACTACAAAGGGACTGAAAATGACCACAGAGAGAAACAAAACACCTTAAAAAAGACACAAAATGACTTTAAAGAGACAGACAATTAGACACCACATGACTGCAAAGAGACAGATTATGGCCACAAAGAGAAACAGAAAACAACACAATTTGGAATTCCGTATGCTGCATGTATGGTATATGACAATATATAACTTCACTTCACTTCAAAAGGATCCCAGTAGTTGTCCTTTTATTGTATATTTACCTAATTTGCATCACTGCCACAATGACTGGTTTTGATTTGAAAGGTTTGCAAGCAGGTATTTGCAATATGAAGCTGTTTATTTGTTCCATTTTGAAAGGAACCATCTCACCTGTAAAAGCTATTATTGTGGCGATGAACTGTTGGTCATGAAATGCTGCATGTAACATTTACCAGATTGGCATTGTTAAGCAGATCGGGGTCTTCACAGCGTGGTATATTAACAGTTTGTACAATTAAATTATGAAATGTAGATGCAGGCTTGTCAGAGATACATACTCTCATACATATCCTCTCTGGTTGCTTTCTATGTTTATTTTGGCAGCCACCTTGGTTTTATAAGCCCTTTATCTTCCTCTCAGATGAAATAGCTTGCAGCATTGTATCCTGGTCTTTAAACTGTTTAATTAGAAAATCTTGCATTTTTCACCAGAATGTTGTTTTACATCTTCCCATAAACTTTAACCAAACTGCTGTATATCTCCTTTTCTAGTGCTGACTCTGTGATATTAAACCTTTTCCTTCCTCTGTTAACTCTCCAGTCTTCTCTATCCAGCTGTCAGCGTCTCTGATTCCCTGAATGTGTCCCAGTCACCTCACAGTCACACTAAGTTTTTGAGCCGTGGAAATGTTCCACAAACGGCTGAACTGTGCTCATTCATCCTAAATTTAGCCCACTCTCCTGATCCCTTCGCCATGGCTGTGGGAAACACTGCATACTTTCCCCCCCTCTGCTCCCAATCCAGCAAGGACCTGGCCTGGGCTGTCTTGTCAACTACCCGATTGTAACTCACAAGAACCTTCCTTTGTTTGGCATGTAGGTGTCCTTCCTCTGCCTCTTAGAATGGGCAAAAGTCTGTTTCCCGCGCTTCTTTCTCTCCTGCACACATAAATTAAACAGTCCTTTATCCTCGACCTGAAACAATGGGCTCCCTCATTCAGTTGAGTTACAGTATGTCCATAGAACACCTCAAGGACAAAGAGGCAGAGCTGGTGGCCTGGCCATTCAGCAATTTATCCCGAGGATGGCATACCGATAATGCCTTGTGGTCTAGACATATGTTTCCATCGAATGGCCCACTTAGAGGTTAGAGATTCCCAATTCAGTGACCTTCCTTCTAAGCGCTTTGACCACAGCTACTGTATAATTTTCTGAATATAAGATACTGTGTGCCAAAAGCCTGCTGCTAGCATGAGCAAAGCTATTTTCCAAAAAAGACTTAATATCAACCTTGAAACTGACTTTCTGTGCAAACCAGACTAATATCGTCTGTTGGCTCTTCAAAGCTGCACTAAACACTGCAAACGAGATGTTGCAGAGATGTAACATCAAAATCTCCCTGAGCTAAATATTCAGTTGCTGTGGGGAGACTCATACGCGGGCAGACTTGGAAAAAGAAAAGAGAGGGTTTGTGTGCGCGCGTGCGGACGGAATACAAACCAAAGGCCCTCGTAAAAAGCTTGAGTCAGAGCATGTCCTTCTTTCAGATGGTGAGCCACGCCGCAGCTTTAAATATACCAACTTTGCTCGGGGCCCAAGGACAGGCAGGGCACATCACCCACTCCTCAGAGGTTCCTGAAACATGCTCATGACTGCTTCTTATTCATAAGTGGCCCTGAAGGAACCCGCTATATCACAATATCTTTTTATTACTTCCATCCACATCATCAGTGTCGTCAGCATCAACAGTCTCAATGTTAGTCATCAGCCCCACTAGTGTTGCTGTCATTCTAATTACCATCATCGCTTTCATATCTTTCATCACTGTCCTCCTCTGCCTCATTATCACCACCCCAACATCATCATCCTACTCTAACTCCTCACTGCTCCTCTCCTCCCCCTGGCTGACCTGTCCCTCTCCCTGTCCTTGATTCCTCCCTTCTGATGAGTAACTTGTGCGGCCTACTTCTGACAAAAGGACACACTGTTTGACTCACTAGTCAGGTCTGGCTGAGACAAAACCACATCAGTGCCCAGCAGGGCAGCCAGGAAAAGCCAGTCACACCCTAAGGTGGAAGATAAGCTGATCTTTAGTGGACAACCAGCAATGATCAGCAGTCGGAACCACCTGAGGTATGCAGCGGAATTTGGGTGATGTGCTGGGTATGTGTGGAGAGTTGGGCAATAACTTTAAATTTACCGACCGGACAATGTCAGCTTGACAAAAGGCAATCATGGTAGAAATGTCGATGTGATGAGTTCACAAGGTTCTACTACCTCTCTTATGGTCTTGTGACACTTGGCAAGTAGTGCAAAGAACAGCAGATGACGAATGACTGTCGCAAAAGGTAGGTTAAGATTCTCTGTGCATCATTGCTCTTGATCGATCTGAGCTTGATTCAGGATACAAGCAAAGAGTCACAGTCTTTACACCTCTGATTCATGTTGTAGCTATTTCGGCATACACATACCCCCCCTCGCAAGTCAAGCAATGCAAAACCCTCATATCTGGTGCTGACTCCCCATTAAAATTTTATTCTTAAAAAAATAAAACCACCAAATGACAAGAGGGAAAATATTTTACACAATTTTCCGAGTAAACAGAAATATATTACAATGCAGCTTAAGTTAAAATGAAATCAACCAGAAACAAAATACAACTCACCTGAGCTGTCTTAGTTTTTCCACTGTTCCAACAATCACAAACTCTGGTTGGATCAAATGAAAGCCCTAATTCAACAAGTGAGGTGTGAAAGTAAGCTGACTCTACAGTTTTCACTCCCATCTCTCTCTGCTGTTGCTGGCTTCTCTGTGCTTCTGGGTTAGCTTCTTAAATGTAAGTCTCTTATTGAGTGGTATCCCATAACCAAACCCAGACACTGCAAAAAAAACACACAAAAAAACAACTGCCATGCAATTACAGATAAGTCTCATTTTTTACCCTTTGCAAATAGATACATCAATTTCCAACGATGGCCTACGTACTTACTCGTCCTTTGCAATACACAAGAGTTCAGCTCAGTGTCAGACATTTCTGACAACATGACAACAGGAGGAAACTACTTGAGACAAAAGCAGATGCAGCGCATTAGACAGTGGTCTGTAAAGCCCCATGTGGATCGTTTTCACTAATATCTCATTAAAAAGTTCCTCAATTTAACAAAGGATGCTACTACGACTGATTATAAATGAGGCCATAGCAGATATATTCATCCAGTAGTCCAACCCTATGTCTGTGTATACATGCCTCTGGCTGCCTTGACTTGTTTTAATCTTCCTTGTTCCCTCCCTGTACTTGAGGTATGTCGATTGTTTGACTAAGGGCCAACAATGAAAAAAATCAAACCTCTGTTCCAGCAGGGCAGCTTCAGACCCCATCCGAACCACCATCAAATAAAGAACTAATGGAAAAATGATTACAAAGGGTGGCAGAGAGAGAGATGTGCTACTTTCTCCCTAAAGAAGTGGACAGTGTGAAACCCAACACACTCTTAACAGAATAAAAATGCACAGACAATATGGCTCCCCACAGGGCAATTCCAGCTGCATTTTTCATGGATATATTCATTCTATTAGCTGTAAACTACTACTTTTTCACAGAGGGCAACTAAATAGCACTAATGTGGATCCTATTATTTTTACTTTAACACATTTTCTGCATCGCTGGCTTCACACTGATAGAGGCATTTTGAAATATGACTGGTTCCTTTCAGATATAACACTGTAAAGCTGTTTTAGAGTGATAAATACAGAAGGTCTATTTACACCTTTCACTAAAATGTATTTTGGGTTGAAAGTAACAGATCGACCACAAGGATTATTTTGATAAGCAACCAAAAGTCACTGAGGATGGACTGTGAGTTGATTGGCCAAGTCATGTTGTGTGGCTGCTGACGTGACATCAAGTCACATTTAACTGCAGACCTTTTCTTCAACAAACAAAAGAAAATAAAAAATCTTTAAACTTGAAAAAATAACCAGTTGCTGGCTCATAGCTTTTTATGGTGCAGTGAACCTTGCCAAGAAAGGAATAATTTTCATCAGATTTCATCAAGATTTAAATATGTTGGACTTCAACTGATTTCCTCGAAAATGAAAACAATTACCAGACAGTGGAAACCCAGCTTGAGACACATATTGTATATGCCACGTGTTAATGAAATCATTAAGCTATATCTGGAAACATTGTAAATGATAAAAGACACACTTCATTGCCATAGTAATGTAACCAGAGACACGCTGACGTGGAATGGTCAGGGCTACATCCAGTATATCACATGACTGTGTGTGTCTCACCAGTATTAAGGTATGCTGTCCATGCATTCTACACAGAACATATAGAGTTGGTTTTGGGGACCAAGCCTAAACAAAGCCAGTGAAAGTAACATCTGTGGTCGCTCTCATTCTCAACACCAGCCCAGAACCCTGACCATCGTTTTTCCAGGAAGACAGCCTGTTCTGGTTATTACTGGGAAACAGTCTTGAAATCCCCATCTGCCTTTGCCAAAGCTTCGGTTAAAGCACTCTCCAACAGTTTCAGAGCGTCCATCCATGTTTCTCTCCCCAAGGGTTAGCAGGGCTGCTGAGAGCAGCAGGGTCTCTACACCACATAAATGTTTGGACAGGAGAGGCTCCAGGTTGCTCTGAAAACAATGGGATCAAACAGGACCATCAAAGGCATCTCGCGAGTTCAAAGGCTGGCAGCGGGAACTTTACTTTCGGCCCATATACCAGCAGAGACAGAGGATTACTGAGCATTAGAACGCTGGTCTGTCAGTATTGGCAGTGGTAGTTTTATTCATGTCACAGTCCACATGGAGACATCAAGGGACAAGGCAGAAGGAGTGCTGGTGGTGATATATTGCAGTATGCTTTAAAAGAGACACCTGGTAAATCCTATAATTATGTAGCAAGAGATTTTCTCAAAAGCACCAAACTTTGGCCATGTGAGAGCCGTTTTCTTTGACAAGTCAATAAAGCACAGACCATGTTGGATGACCTTTACCCTGCACCATCTGACAAAGCTAACAAAATCAATCTAGCCGCTGCTGACTGGGAGTGATTTTGTGCCAAGCCATCCATGAACCATTAAAGTTCATTAGTTTCCTCCCAAGCAATTTGAGGAGCTTAATATAAGGAAGAAGATACACATCCACTTTGCTCACCTAGGTCTCAGACTTTTCCAGAACATTCAGGAACACTTTGCTTGCTTTTCTATGTTTATTATTCTACCTTTGTCTTTTATTTCACATTTGGAGTAATCAGTTGTATAGGGGGGTCTATTTTCCACCCTGCCACACATCACACTGCCCCTCTGGTTATCAATGGGACCTTTCAGAAAGGACCTCTCCTCCACTGATTGAAACATCATTTCCTGCTGGACTAGCACACTGGAGCTATTGAGATGTGCCCGCTGTAATTCTCTCACTATGGCCCTTTCATATTTACAAGTGACCTGAGGACCTCTGGTCCAATATACATATGGTATCAGCTTGCAGTGGACCCAGGGTGCAAGGGGCATAAATGCACACAAGCATTCCCTCAGTATGGAAACGTCAATGTGGAAGATACAAGGCAGGGTTTTTACTGCAACTCCTGCTACATTCCAAAATAAATAAAGTCCCGAAGAGAGAACTCAACACTTTAAACATGAGAGTAAAGGATCCGAGCCAAGAAAACAAAAAAAGACCTCCTCCGTATAAGATATATTTAAAGAACCCACCAATCAGAGCAGCCTGCACTACAGAATCTAGCAGCGACCCACTATAAAGCATGGTACACTAAATTGACTTCCATGTGGATTTCTTGCTTGTACTATAAAAAAGGCCTGTCAGCTCCCTGACGTTTTGAGGGTAAGGCAGAGATTAGATGAGAGGGAGGGAGAAAGAAGCGGGAGGGAAAGAGAAACAGGGGTGTAGATATAGAAAGAGCAGGGAGAGAGAGATGCAGTGCATTGCTGCATCTCTACGAGGCCAAGGGATACAAACCATGTCTCCCCTGCTCCCCGACCAATTACTTACACACACATTGATTCATTGAGGCGACGAGGTGTGGAGAACACGGGCAAAGATGCGGCGGCAGTGAACAGTCGCAAGGCTTACACATTAATCCATACAAAACAATGCTGCAAGTTCACAGGGTTGACATGTTCGAAATACATCAGCGTTAATAGAATTAGGGATTTCTTTAAAAACACAACCCACACAGAGCAGGGAGGGGAAAAAGAGTGATGGAAGATTACCTGTAGGTCAAAGAATTTGCTGTATCTTCTGTAGATGATGTGGGAGGTGTTGTCAGAGTAGGTGACATTGATGAGATACACCTGCCAAGAGAAGAAAGAGAAAACAGCGTTGAAACTTTTATTTTACAAAACAAAATCCAACTCCATTGTCCTCACTTTTGAAAAAACTCTAACGAGTAAGTGTTTGGTTTTATGTGTGATAAATGAGAAAGAATAGAAAACAATGGCAATCATTTTAGAAAGTTCACTCGTAAATCCATCAGTACATTCAACACTCTTCACCCTTTTCGATTAAAATAGCTTTGGTTCTTGAACTGGTTCCTTTCAGAATTTTTGGAACCTTGGTTCTATCTAGCAAATCAACCCATGCCTGCACCAGTTGGGAATAAAAAAGTCATAATCAAGAATGTATCATCAACATAGGACATTGCACAATCATGGATGGCGAGCCACATTGATTACCTCCGAGCATGTGATTCATGACTAGAGACACTTCTCTTAATCCACACAGCAATCGTGGACTCACAGTTACTCAGAAATATGTAACGTGCAAGCCTCCAGTCTTTCTTTCACACCTGTACAATATGACACACTCACTTCAGGTTGAGAAATAACTGCAGTTTTTTTTTGTTCCAGCTGGTTACCATGTTTTTCAGGTTTTGAACCAATTTTTCCTTTGGAAGGAATGCTCCCAACCCTCAAGAATTAGGTGTTTCAACCGGAACAAAACCAAATCCAAATTGGTTGAAAAAAGGATATCACTGAAACAATATGCCAAAAATATTGCTTATAATGGCATACCCATGTGCTTGTTGAAAAAACCCTCACAGATCACCTGCTCACACAGCAAGACCAATTCCCCCAACATGAGCATTCAATGACAAACACTCATAAATCTGTCAGCGGTTGATACTCTGGGATGGATGGTGACATCATCCCTCCTTTGTCAGTGCACTGACCTGTTGGCCTTTACCCTTGGATCTAGAAATGCTGCAGCCCCGCAAGGCCTGATAAGATTGAGACAGAGTCCATTTATCCGTCAAGAGGAGGTAAGGGATGCTACCATTATTTCTAATCTAATGAAAGATAGATAACCAAGGTGAAAGATCCAAAGGCCAGGAATTTTTCATCACTGACATTAAGAGGAGGTCGGATCTTTCATCTGCTGATATACCGTACACTTAAAGAAAAGGACCAGGGATGTCAAATTGACCAAGTTGATAAGTTGTTACAAAACATAACGCCACAAGTTTTTGAAGGAGGAATTACACTGTGTTGTCAGTATTTGGTATACAACCAGACTCTAATCTCCTATTTTATATTCTAATGTTTATTCTTAAATACCCTGTTCCCTTCATCGGGGGTAGAAAGGTTTAAAATGGTTCGGCAAGTATTTGAGATCTGGATTTAATCCGAGTTGAAAGTGAGAGTTACGAGAGACTTTGTTCTTGACTAGTGTTTCTCCTTTTTTAATCATTGCAAAAATCATGACTTATTTAAAATCGAATCAAAAGCCACCAATACAGACATGCATTTGTCTTTTTTGTTGTTGTCCTTGCCAGATCAGAAGCATTCATGGCGTTTCCGTAAATTTTGTACCCAATGAGCACTTCAAAGCTGTATACATTTGGCATGTACTCAACGTACAGCTAAAATAGCCATTATGAAGTGATTTGCAATAAAACAAGATGTTGTCACCCAGCCAAAGCATTCCAGCTAAGTGGCCCAGACACAGCGCAAATAGAAATCCACTTAGCATCAGGCCGCTGTGAACACAGAAACGATTGACTTCGCCTCTTGTAAAGCATTCAGATTAAATAAAGGCAATGTGTTTCCCTTGTGAGGCATTCCTGCTTCTTATTCCAGCAAGGTCCATCTTTCTGACTGATCTTACACTGTCACTCCAGTCCTCAGTACCTGCCAAAAGCCTCCAGAGCAGAGCTGAGATGAATGAGATTGAGGCAGCAGCATGAAACAAAAGAAGTTCCACAACAATGTCAAGGGTTAAAGGCCTTGCTGCTGCTGGAAGGGGCTCAGCTGCTGCTGGCAAAGAGCCATCCCAGTATGTTCACTCCCATGCAAACACAGCTACTGGCATCCACAGGCTGTGACTGTCACACTACACTGGCAAACTTGTTCTTAGCACAGTAGGGTGTCACCACAGCGATTAGCTTTGGCATTTATTGCTATGAAAATGTGCTCCCTGGGGTACTGCCGAGTTACAAAAATCATAAAAGTCAAAAACTGGCATAGTGCCACAGTTAGCAGTGTTTCCAAGTATCCTTGTGACTCATGTAGTATCGCTCAGAGCTCTTGTTAGTGCTCATTTACCAAGTGTGTCTTAAAGATATTATAGTACATTTTAGAAAACCAAAAAGCACATGTCAAAATAAGTTAACTGACGGCTGAGGTGGTATTTGGTATTTGGGTCTGGTAACCATCCATTATTTTTAACCAATTATCCAGCTAGGGTTAAGGGGGGCTGAAGCCAATCCTGGCTGACAATAGGGGATAGGCGGAGTCCAGACTATCGCAAGGCTGACACATAAAGACAGACAGCCACCCCCGCTCTCATTCACTCAATTTAGAGTCACCAATTAAACCTAAGCTGCATGCTTTTGGACTATAGAAGGAAGATAAATTACCCAGAGAGAACCCACTTTAACACGGAGAGAACATCCAAAGAATCAAACCAGCTACCCTCCACCACCATGTAGCCCATTCCGGCAACTTCTTCCTTTAATACATGTATGGTAATGGGTTTAGAGAGTCAATATCATGGTGGTAAATGCTAGTTCAAATGCATCAGGCAATTCTGTAATTCTGTTCTTTGTCATATGTTGTCCAGCAGACACCCATATAGAGACAGCGATGATAAACAAATGTCCGCAGAATAATATCCTGCTCAGTCTCCAGTGTATGCATCCATTAGTCACCAGTCTCTGCAGAACTTACTACAATTCTAATATGTGTCTGTGTTTGTGTGCTTTTCAAATTGCTCCCATCATGCCTCTGGGCCACTTTATTCAACTCAGAAGCAAATCCGCGCTGAGCTGAGGTAAAAGATCGGAGCCAGGCTGGAAGATGTGGATTCAGAGAAAAGATCCAAACCCAAGAACCCAATGGGTATGTGATGGTAACCGCAGTGGAAAACACAACCAACAACCATCCATGATCTGCCCATGCCCAAAATATCAAGCTTAAACCTAATGCCCCCCCCCCCCCAGACCCTAAAATAGACTCTATTCACTCAACACTCCCAGTAAATTATAACAGTCTGGGCTGTTGCCTCTCAAGATGAATGAAGAGGCATAGCAGTAAACATTTTCTGATTTGCAAGGAATTATATGTGATTATTCCCTTTTGCATTTAACATGGCAGCTGCTTTTTTTCTTCACCTTTTCATGAGGAATGGGACACACTCATGCAACAACTAAAATAAGCCAACACTGCTGAGTCAGAGCTCAAGTACATTCAGTCGTGACTGCTAAGTGCAGCCAAACTGCCCTTGATCAATTTGTTAAACACGAGGGTAACACTTTACCCCAATTAAGCATTTATCAGCACTTTATTAGCATTTAATAAATGCTTTTAACACACGATAATGTCGTTGTTCATTGTTGATTTAAAGGTGCAAATTGCAAGACATGGCCAGATTTTTACTTCCAAACATTCATTATCAACAGAATGAGAAGAAGTGATAGTGTTGACATTATATCAAAGATATAGGCCTAGTGTTTTGTATTGGAATGATATCAGATAAGGTGCACTTAGCACCTTTAAGTGTTTATTAATGAATTGGTCAAAAAATATATTTCTCCTATGTAGATCCTTTTTACACCCATTTTTCTTTTATCTTTAAATCAGCACTCAGTTATGGCTGCCAACATAATGAGTTCAAGGTTCTGATTTATACATGAATAAACATATCTGGATTATAGTGGATTACAAACCAGAAATCTATATTGTGCTCATAGTTGGTATATAAGGGTTATGTGATGTCAACAACAACAAAAAATACCTCTAACATCACATTAGAGATAATCTGTCAGTAAAATGAAACATAGCAGCCACAGAGACACATTTGCAAGCATTAAGACAACACTGAACAGCTGTACAATTTACTTTTCTTATTGTTGTGTAGATATTACAAACACAGAAATCAAGATGAAAAAGCCAAACATTATCTTGTGATTGCTTGGAGATATTCTTACACAGCAGGCATGTCTGGGCCAATAAAGCATTGCTGCAATTCCAACATGAAGGCTGAAATTTGGGCGAGAAGGCAACATGAAAGGTCATGTGCAGAAGCAGGATCCTTATGATCACTTTATTTCTCACACTCTACTGTTAAAAACCACACCTTCCTTTGGAAACAGGAAGGTGTTCAAAACTAAAATTGGTATCAAGGGATCAGGAAACAATGCGGACGCTAAACCATAACTCACTGTAGATTACTTTAAAGACCCTAAAATAAGTAATTTTAACCAGATGTGCCACTGTTTCACTGCCACTGAAAATAGCAACTCCTTTAATAAACAATATCTGTAATTCATGAATCATTAAGTGATTCAGTGAAAAAAACAAGTCTTTTCTTGATCACAGATTAGCCATTTTTCTTCAGAATCCACATCACTCACGTGTCAATACTCCATATCTGACTGTCTTTTCATAGCAGTCTAAAAATTGATTCATAAACAAGGAAAACACAAAGGAGCGGGGAAAAAACTAAACAACTGAGAGAAGGCTTTGGGGGCTTGAATGTCCCAGATAGCAAGAAAAGACCTTGTACATCTGTTATTCCCACAGCGGAAGCAAGGCTTGAAAACAAAAGTTTTATTCATGCTCAGACGCAAAGAGAGAAACATGAATTCTTACGACAGAACAAATTGGACCTCTGATTATTTCATCATGTTCTTCTGGAATGGCTATGAATATTCATCTTTAGTTTACGGCTTACTTGTAGTCCTACCGACTCTCCTGAAGGTATTATTTGTCTAAAAACATACTTATTAATGTGATTTAGCAACCATAAGAACATATTGTAGAAAAAACAGAGAAAAAATAACTTACAGTTTCGGAGGAGAGCCAGGACCCAGTCTCACAGTTTTCAAGTGAAGAGGCAAAAGAGCGGAGTGCTTGGTGGGGCAGAGAATGTGGACGTAGCCACTAACTGCAGTGAACCCCGCCTAAACTACTATATTTAAAGTTAACTATAAAACAGACACACATCAGACCATGAAAGAGCAAATGTTCAGACGACAAAAAGTCAGGTTGGAAAATTCTCTTTTCATGAGAGTGAAGTCTTTCCACATGGAACCACAACCTAAATATGCCCACTTGTCTAATACAGTCGGTTATTCTTTCAGTTTAGCCAAAGAGGTTAACAAATGACAATAAA
The DNA here is from genome assembly GCA_028566105.1 of Hypoplectrus providencianus. Taxonomy (NCBI): domain Eukaryota; kingdom Metazoa; phylum Chordata; class Actinopteri; order Perciformes; family Serranidae; genus Hypoplectrus; species Hypoplectrus providencianus. The sequence goes on along the minus strand of JAOWBC010001255.1, from coordinate 6,659,746 downwards.
GCCTGACAAATTCTTCTAAGCTGTTTTTCAGCAAAGCCCACAAAAATGTCACAAGAGTAAAATAAACTGTAGGACAATTCATAAGCTTTGGCCGGGGGTCTTTGGAAACCCCCCTAAAGACCTGGGTTTTTGTATCTGCTGCCAGAACAGTGCCCTTTATTAACCACACACCAGGCCGACGCCTCGGCTTTCCCTGACTACGGTCACTTCCACTTTGGACCAATCCTGTATTCTGTGCCTTTGTGGTGGCTGCAGGGAAGTGCCGGTCACAGATTGCTAAAGAAAAGTGCCTGTTCAGCAGGCACTTCCTGTGCACCTTTGATGATGTCTTGATACCATTTCAACTCGCTCACAAAAGAACAATCCATAAGTGATTTTTTTTTTTTATCAGATCCCAACAAAGTTAATAGATTGACAAGGTCATGTACTCATGTAAACAACATTTAAAATTACAAACACAGCATCAAAGGCTGGCTTTCACGGGGTGAATCTAGTTAACTGCCTTTTGCAAGTATAAGTCAGGCTATGAGCACTTTGATATGTGACTTTCAAAGAAACACAAGACACTTAAAAGACCCCCATATAACAACTTGAATCATAAAAGGAGAAAATTAATCAGTTCATCATCAGTAAATGGGACTGTGGTAACATTTTGAAACTACACAACAGGGATAATAAAGTCATATAGCATAGTATGTATCAAATAGGATTGGGTAACATCTACTCGATTAAAAGCTGTATTCTCACAATATCACATCACATGAGAAATGTGGGATCATATGTAACGCAAATCCATCTTATTTAGGTCTTGAGTTTGTGCCCGAGTCAGCATAACCAGCAGTTCATTCAATCAGCTTCCTGTGCGCTGCTACTGGCAGCTATGCGTTTGTGATGACATGAGAGGAAAGTTTATGGCGCAGAGGCTGTGCGATGTTGATATAAAGATGGTTCAAAGGAATTTAATTTTAAAGTGACTGCCTTTTCCCAAAACATTACAGATGTGATGGTTCTGTGTAACAAAACATCTGGCAGCATTAGGTTGAATAAAGGAATGTAGGACATCCTATCAATCATGACATTCTTTGGCCAATATTTTTTTTTTTAAACAGACTATAAATATAAACATGTTCATAATATCCCCTAGTTGCCCTCACTTTTAAATCCAAAAGTTGCGCTCAGTGGTTGATCATTGTCAGCCACCTGCAAAGGACAATGGCATGGTTCATCAATCCAACCCTAAAACCCAAATATCAGAGCTGTTTTCAATTCTCATAGCGCTAGTTTCAGCCAGTTCTCAAGCATTCAGTTCTGACAATGATTTAGTTCCTGAGGGCAACAGGACGTGTTTTCAATGGTTCTGTTGTTGCTAATGTAGGATTGGTTCCATAGAACTCCAGTCATCACATGAATCATTTTGTTTACGCAGCCAAACAAAGTGATTGGTGCAAACGTGAGTAAAATGAATTATGGCAGCAATAATACAAGCTGTAACTCAAAGTTTATTGTACACTACATTATATAATTGTTGAATAAAACATTACTGATACTTCTGATGCCCCAGGGTTTTCTTGTCTGTCTGTCTGCTCTGCAAATAGCTGGAACAGACAACATTGCAGACCTGCAGTATCCAGAAGGTTAAAATATTTTAGATCTAATTTCCTTTATCTCTTTTTGACTGGTGAGTTGAAGTCTGGTCAATAAAAACAACTTTTATCCTCACTGGAAAGGTGATCATTGCTTCAGTGAATGTTAGCACATAGATTACATTACACTGTTTATGCTAACTTGTATGTAGCTTTAGCTAGTCTGTATCTTCAATAGATTACCTACATTATTACTATGTGAATGAACTTGCAAAGTTATCACAGTTATTATAACATTTTTATGACAGGTGAATTAATCTCCAAAATGTAATGACCCCCAATTAAGATGGTGGAACAGGAATGGTGGGGTTTTGTTAGGTCCTAAATAACGGTCTGCTAAATAAGAAGGATATTGACATTAATTGTTGTGGATTGTATCTGCTCCTTGGTGTCACATCAGGATTGGAATCTGTTGCTTGTGAGGTTCTATCACTCATTTCTCTTGTATTCCATTTTATTATCTTTCAGGATCTTTAGGAATTCAACAAAATTATCTCCCTTTCATTTGTCACTGATTGTTCTGCCATCCTAGCACGCTTGCTATCTACCAAGGACATGCTGTACTGTATAAACCCAGCAGGCGAAGCAGCTAGCCACTGGCAGTAATTTACACAGCACGCACTTTCTCGCCTATATGGTGGAGTTGCAGTGAATAATCACAGGATGTCAACTATTCAGAGCACTATATTCACCATCCACCCCTGCCATTATGACGTCATCACTTGGCTTCAGTTTAAAGACCACAGACATCCAACACAAAGCCTTGTTTACCAGATCGTGGCATAGAGTTTAAAAGATATGAGCATTTACCAAGCAGGAAGGATTCATTAGGAGACAATCAAGCTCAGTTATAAGAATTGTAGGATTTGAT
>JAOWBC010001255.1:6632359-6646434 GCA_028566105.1 Hypoplectrus providencianus | reverse complement strand
GTGTGTGTGTGTGTGTGTGTGTGTGTGTGTGTGTGTGTGTGTGTGTGTGTGTGTGTGTGTGTGTGTGTGTGTCAACTGCTATTGTAATGTAATTGATATGCGAAAATGCAAGGCTAGATTACTAAATAGGCAGAGTGGGCTACTTCCCCAGGGCCCCAGGGAGCTCAAAGACCCATTGATCATTGTGAGGCAATTCATTTGTAGCTATTTAATTAATTGGTAAATATCATACCGAATGGGTACGGCTTTCAGGAAAATCATACAATTGGAAATTAAAGTCAATTTTACAAATCTGTTTTTTTCATTATGACTACTCATCATGATTAGCCCTATTCAGTGAGAATAAAAACAAGTTTTTTTAAGAGTGGCAGGGGCAGGGGATCTGAAAGCTGAAAACCCTTGGTTTAATATGAGACATTTTGGGAATACCATTTGCAACAGATTTCATGCCAGATGTCATCGCTTTTGTCACCATTGATAATTGCTAAAAATGGTTAAAAAAAAACAACAAAAAAACTCCAGAATACTAAAGTGAGACACTGAGATCTATGTGGTGATTTGCCATCAAAAAGTTTTTGGTTTGGTGGTTTAAAAAAGAATCAGGAGCTCATTTTGTCAATTACTTCCCATTTATTTACACATTTCAACGATAATATACATGTACAAACAGTGGAGTGCACAGTGGTCTTGAAAGTTTCCCTGATCTCCTTTAAGGCATACATTCAGATTCGATTTAACATATAACCTAACATACAGTGAGTGTATAAAAACAAAAACAACAACAACAAAAACAAAACTAATGGCATTTCTGAAACATATGAGATACATTTAGACCAGTAAGCCATATTGCGTAGTAAAAGCAGTAATACTGGGTTCCTCAGGTTAAAACATAGTGTAATAGTTGTCCCTGACACTGACGATGTCACTGTTGCACTCCAGTGATTTGAGGAGCAGCTCCAGCGCTGCTTTGCTCAGGTTGAGGCTGTAGCGGTGCCTGGCTGCAGACAGGATGTGCAGGATGTGGCAACCCTTCTCTGCATCTGCAGGCACAGGAGGAAGCAGCTGTTAGCAAGCCGGCATGAGGCCATAAACACCTTATGGACACTTTGAAAGGTGACATATTGAGCTCCTTTTTTAGGTTGATAGGGTTACTGCAAGAACATACATACATATTCAAGTTAAATTAAAACATGTTATTTATATATATACTTTTGGCACTTTTCCCTTTAAGCTCCTCTCTGAAAAAGCCCAGTCTGCTCTGATCGGTCAGTTTTCCCCATTTTCTGTATCTGCACCCTCTGAATTCGGCGCTGTCATTACCATGCAGGAATGAATGCAACAAAGTAAAAAGGCACTTTGCCTTACCTGCCTATGTACAGCTGTGACATGAGCACCAAACAGAAGACTTGACAGCTCATTTAAAGGCAAGGTTATCTAAGCATCTGATCAAAAGTGAAAATCAAGCCACTAATTGGAGAAGTAATTAGCAAGTGACATGCTGTAGGTGTGTGTTTGACACGTAGATAAGAAAGCTTTAATTCTTGATTTCTCCAAATTAATGATAATTACCACTGTACTCAACACACTGTCACAGACGAGATGTCACTGAATCAAACAAAAATGACAGCAGGTCAACTTTAATCACAACTGTGGTGCTAATTTAGGAGCAAAAAGCACTTACACTTCTCTCTCTTTGAGTCTTCTCTGATGATGTCTTTGACGGCTATCACTAGATCTTTGTCCTGCACAGTCACCTGGTAAGGTACAACAGCATAAAACACAGATGTCTATAATGAATCCTCACAATAATTACCCACTGAAGAATTTATTTTAGATTTCTCAGCTGTCTTACATTATAGACTTCATCGTGGGATTTGACCTTGCGATACACAACGCCCTCGTCCTGTAGGATTTGCAGGGCCTCCTTCAGGAGCTGGCGTAGCTGCTGGCAAGCAGAGGGACCCGCCACTGGCTCCTTAACAGCAACAGAATATATGAAAAAACAACAGATCAGAAATCAAACTTTGTTGGAAATTGCACAAGCAAAACCAATGATTTTCAGTACCTCACAGACGTCACATATGAATATGCTAGAGATGGGATAAAGCATTCATCAGAAGCAGAGAAACTCTTAAACATTATTTAAGATGTTATTTTAACTTCCTTTTCTTTATTGAATTTCTGTCATTAAATTTTACCCCTTTATATTTTTTTTCGGTATTCTATTATCATAATTGCTATTAATATAATCATCTTTTAAAATTGTCTTTTTATTTTTTCATTTTAATTACACCTTTTAATTTTCATTTAGTATGCATACATTTGTTTTATATTATTGTCACTGTTGATAATACAGCTATAAATCAGTTTCAGTGCAAATCTTCATTCATTTTTTTTCATATATTTACAATTTCCCTTTTGTAATTCCAATTTATTGTGTCATGAGCATTGGTTTCTAACTGTCAAACTTGTGTTAAATTTCATATATCTATGATTATTGTTTTCACCTGTGTAGCGCTGTGAACTGCATTGACTTGTATGAAAGGTGCTACACAGATGACGTTTGATTGATAAATTGAATGTGTGCCATCCATCAAAGTTTTCATTGCCTTATGTTTTGTTTTAGATATATTAATATTTTTCTCCTATAATATTGCACTGCTACATGGAAATATCTAAGTGTGACGACCTGTTGTCGAGCTATATGGGAAGAAGAAAACCAACATGTAGAATGTAATGTTATATAAAGAAAACACATTAGCTTCAATGCTGGATTTATAACCCTGGCTATCTCTCCTTATTCTGTTCGTCATTCCCACCTTAGAAGGACACTTCAAAGACAGTCTGACGTTTGATTTTCGTTTCATTCCTCCACCACCGCACACCTTCAAAAAGGGATGTCTCCATATTATTATTCTGGCATACCTGGGCTGCTGATGCTGCTGTAGGCTGGCTGGAGATCAGAGGCTGCAGGAGGTCCACGACATCATAGGGTCTGAACCTGGTCACAGACCCCTGCTTCAAGAAATCCCTGATGATATTCGTTGCCTTGCTGATGGGACTGATTGCTGAGTCACTGAACAATAGACAAAGAATCTGGCCTTAATACAATTTAAACTAATGCTTAAATATGTTTAGAGATAATTGGTAATCACTGAATCTGGTTCAGCTGTGAGAGTTTGTGATTATTACTTTCCAATTTCCTCACTTGGATGCGTTCCATTGTTTCGCTGTTGTTTTCTTTGTGTCAGTATAACAGGACTGCCTGCTGTTGTTGTTATGCCAATTGTACATCCTCATGTGTCCTTCAGTGTTTTCGGTGATATTTAATACTTTTTAATGGCTACCGCTTAGCTTCTGTGCATGTTTCACTACATCTCATAGGACAAACAAACATCTTTAAAGGGGAATTTTTGATTGTTGTTTACGTGTAAAAATGTTCAGTATTAGGCCTTATTTCTACCCTGATAATCAGACTGTATAAACTGCTAATGTCAACAAACTACCGATATAAGCATTTTCCTTTGCTAGTTTTCTGTGCAGCTGGTTAGAATGTACAACCATTTGGATGGAAACGTAACTACAATGTTGTAGCCTACTGCGATACAATCTACGGCATGTTATGTGATGGATGTTTGTACCCCGCTGCAGTAGGTTTCAGCTGGAACGGTTTGTCATAGAACCGTCTGTAGAGCTGGGGAACCTCCATCATCCACTCTATCTGGAACGCCATCACTGGGTCGTCGACTTTATCTGAGAACACACACAGACACACACACAGCATGATGAATGGGCAGGGGGAGAGAGATGGCGTGTATTCTGTAATAAGAAATGAGCCGAGTGTTGTTGTGTATGTGTATTCCATCACCACTGTGGAGGGGGCAGTGTGTGCATGTATTGTTTCTAATAAACCCCTGGTTTGTTGTTAGTAGCCTTAAATGTAGCTGGTAGGTAAAGTAGTGAAAGTGGATGCTGAATGTCCAGATCACAGTACCACTGTGGCCAGCAGAGGACAGTCTTCACACTCACAGTAGACGTAGGCGGTGATTTCTCTCTGCTCCCTCCATGTCTTCAGCGCTCCTCTGACTCGCAGCAGCTCTCCGATCTCCAGACGGCAGCGACTTTGATGGGCCTGTTTCAGCTTCTTCATTTCAGCCACGAGATTGAAGCCTCCCTGAGCCCCCTCACTGTGCCTGCCCCCTGCTGGAGATCAACAGTTAAGAAAGATTATTTAACCATGATTTTGGGTTATAAATTAATGTATCATAATATATAGTTCATATGATACATCAAGGCGCTAGACTAACTTCTCAAAATGAGCACTCTTACAGCTGGGGCCTAATCCAGTACCAGTTCTTTGCATTTAGAAGGTCAAAGAACCGGCTCACAGAAAGAAAAACTAGTTCCAGAGCAGCACCACCAAGAAAAGGAGCAGTATGACGGCATATAGGCTTTTATTTTGGATTATATTAGCTTATATTGATGTAAATAATAAATTTCCAGTCACTTAGATGATCAGGCACTTTAGTGATACCCCTGTAGTTGGGGTCTTGAGATAAAGTCCTGTGTCCTCTTTCTCTGAGACTGAGACCTTCAAAAAGTGGAGACTATCAATCTCAAGTATACAAGCAGAGGCTAGCAGTGTACTCAACAGGAAGTGCTCGCAGGCAGCATGAATGGGGGCCCACCTCCACCACTGTATCAGGTTCTCTTTATGCAGCCATGACTAGCACTCACAAAAGGAGGCTATCAGAGTTCACAGTTTCACTGAGGCTGCAAAGGCAAGAGAAGATGTAGCAATGTGCCCTCAAAAAGCAGGCAAACGAGCTACATTCAACTGAATACAGTACAACAAACAAAATGCTTGGACTGGGAAACTGCTTTCTTATGAATAGATAAAATTGATGCATGTTAAGTGAAAACCTGTGAAGCAATCAAACTATATTTGGTTATACATGTTATTTAAATTACTAACCAAGCTAAGAGGACACAATGAGTTTGCTATTTGCTCAATAAATATGCTAAATAAAGAAATAATTTCTATATTGGAAGCTACTGTGTAGTGATTTGGAAACCTCAATGTAGTTTTGCTTCTACTTGTGACTAAAGCACAGCTGACATTCATACACTGAAATAAATTCAAATACACTGAAATAACACTGAGATGAATTCAAGTACATACTCACATGTAGTAGCATCATCCTCTTTCATCAGCTTCTTCTTCCAGCATAGGCAGCTTATGACTCCAGTGCCATCATCCACTGTGAAGAGAAGGACAAGTACTCTCAATCTGTTTTTGCTTGTGAGGAGACTGGGAAGTCAGTTATTTTAAGACCTTTAGAACTTCAGAGTGCATTTGTCAGTTTTTGAATTGTAAACAAAAACTGGGGCATTGTCAAAGAATGAGAGTTTTCTCAATATCTTTATCTGTAACATGCAACAATGCCATTGTTCTGCTGGCATTGTGATAGAAGATCTCAAACCAAAGACGGTATTCACAGGAAGGATATTTTTGTAATGTTCTTTGTTCTGTATAGGGGAACAGCAAGATTACCTCCATAACAGAAGAAGTCTTCCCGCTCTCTCTTGTAAACCACCGTTCCAAGAACATCCACTTTATAGATTGGATGTGAATTGTAGAAGTAAATACCTGTGAGATATAAATAATGTGATACTGATGTAAAATGGTAAATGACATGATCACATGAAAGGATATAGCGTTAGTATATATACAGACATATAAAAGTGGCGATTTTGCTACAAAGAGCCAAATAGAAGTAGATGGATAGTGATATGCTGCACTAACCCTAACCCTAATGTCAAGGTAGTTGTATTTCTATTTCATTTACTGATTTGCTTTTAGTTACATTTTAGGTCCAGATTAAACATGATCATTTTAAAATGATACATTTTTTTTTATATAATTAAACCAAAATATCACTGTATTAAGCAGTAAAAATTAGCCCTACATTGACAAAAAAAATAAAATGCAAATGAAAATACTAATCAAGCAATGTATGCAGAAAATAACAGTTTACATATCTGAGTGGGGCCATTCTGCATAAAATGTCCTTTATTTTGGGCAATTTAAACACAAATGTTTTATTCAGGTAATGTTTGAGTGCAGGACTGTACTTTCTTACTAACCTTTAGTCAAGTATGTGATCTAAACACAAACACACACACACAAACAAACAGAGAGAGAGAGATAAAGACATACTAACATAGCCACTATGTTAGTATGTCTTAATGTGATGACATGATGATGATGATAGCCACATTGTTAGTGATTATAGCCACTAACAATATGGCTATAATCACATTTACAGTAACTTACGTTAGCTACTTAATAAGTCGCTATGTCGGTTAGTTTAATCAGACTTTGTATGTTCACTTGGCCAAAATATTCAGACCTGCAATGCAATGTAACTTGTAGTGGCTAAAAAGTAAAGGGAAATGATACAGTTAGTAAATAAAACGACTTGTTTCTGCAGCTGATCATACCTGGCACCTGTATGGACTCTGTCATCTGCAGGATGTCTCTGACATAGAGTCTGGCATGGGCAGAAAAGATCGGGTCCAATCCCCACAACATCGAAGGGGGTTCTTCTGCTGGATCCATCGCAGCTGCCTGCATTTCATCATGAAAGTAAAAGCAGACAGTTTATCTCTTTTTCGGCTATGAGAGTTAGCTAGCTAACAGTGGAGCGTCTGGTAGGAACCCAAACACTGGTCACGTGACATGCTGTTAACTCGTGTTGAACTATGCATTTATTATTTATGATGGCTCGATAATATGCACACACAGCGTGTAAAAGTTAGAGACGTAGGAATAAAATAAAATAGATGGATATAATCGTTTTATTTGCATTTTCGTGTCTAAAGGTTGGGGTCGTGTTTCGCAAAGGTGTATGGGACATGTAGTTTCAGAGGCACAAAGAAACCTGATTGTATTGTCTATTGAGGCGATTGGGAGAGATAGGCGCTGTGTCACCACAATGAACAAGCAAGACATGGCACACTGATTCTTTTTTATGGAGGAAATGTGCTACAATGTCGCAAATTGTTTAACCCACAAATATTGTATTTGGTCTTCCATGCAGACGAGGGCAGCAGAAGACTGAAATAACCCCGCCAACTGTCAGACACGAGGAACACGAAGAGAAAGAACTGCAGCCGCGCGCACTCGGGAACGCGCATTGACACTAAATCCGCTAGATTACTAAACCCGTCTCACACTAAGGAAAAGATGACTATTTCTACCGTTTTAGCTAATGTTGTTTCTCGGATAATCTATACCGGGTTTGTGCATCAAGGAAAATACTGATTTTTTTTTTCTTCTGTGGAGTACAACTATTTCAAAGGACGCCTTACTCATCCCTTTTTTCTTCTTTTGGTTGAGAAAGAGCCCCACAGGGTTGTCGGGCCAGTGGGTCGCCAGGAGTTGGAACAACGACGAGCTTCCCTTACTACTTTGCATTAAATAAGTCTTGTTTCTGCGGGTATCCGATGCGAGGACACGTCTACGTTGACCGTTGGCTACTAATTTAGGGGTTTACAATGTCCCAAAGAGAAAGGGCTATTCTCTGGACTGGTCAAAACAGTGTCAACGGCTAGGCTAGGTTTTGATCCTAACTATTATGAAAGCTGCTCTCTGTGTTGACCAAGCGGATATTTATAACTAATGGGATACTTGAAAGACTCGTACTGAGACTCGACTGTTCAAGGAAAGCGGCACTACTTTGGCGTATTGAAGTTTAATTCCTTTGTTAACTTTCTAATTGAATGAACCAAGACTGAACATGGCATTTTTTAATTTCCGTAAAATATTTAAATTGGGAGCGGAGAAGAAGAAGAAACAGTATGAGCACGTGCGCAGAGATGAAAACCCAGAAGAAATATGGGACATAATCGGTGAATTGGGAGATGGAGCCTTTGGAAAAGTGTTCAAGGTAGGCAGTGTCTCCTTCAGAGCCCCAGAGCTCTTCTTTGTTTGGAGTGGCCTTAACCCTATTTGCTATATTGTGGCAGACTTGTGATGTCATAACATTGAGGCTTGCATGCTCCCAACTTTTTTGAAGTCTGACACAAGCTAGCAGCAGTGTCACCTGTGTTATTTTGCTTTGACCCACCCACCACCTTTAATCCAGTACACCAGCACTGTGCAGAGGTGGTGTCAAATATGACTGCTCCCTCTCAACCTTTGTCCAATATATACTTGTCTTATCCTTATTCCTCTCCCTATGAAGTTTGTATACATCAGCTGTTGAAATCACTGACTACAATAGAATATTTTCAGAATATGTTGCCCATGATAACAATGGTATCATAAGTAAGCAATTCTGATTTAATCTTTATATTGCAAGAGATTGTCAGATGAAACCATAAACAATAAAAAGTGTTTGTTCATCTCACGCAACACTGACTGCAAGTTGTAAATGTCCACATTTGATATTATTCCAGTGTAAAATAGCTAAATTGCTAGAAAACAAAATGTTTTCATTAGTTACTATAATATTCTTTTTTTTTTCATTTATGACAGACATGGGTAATACCAACATATGTGATAATGGAAAAACATAATAGTTATGAAGGGAAGACATAATGAATCCTATAAAAGGTTCATTGGTTACTGTTGTTTATGATAACAGTTATTTCATTGGTTCATGGGAAGCGAGTGATATTACCTCTGTCATTTCACTGGCTTTCCATGCTGCCTTAAATTTTCTCCTTTTTGCATTTCTATATCAATTAATTTAATAAGCTACACAAGGACAAGTCAATAAATAGTAGCTTTGGCGAGGCATTCCCAGCCAATGCATTAAGATGTGTTCTGATGAAAAATATCAATATTTAGCCCCAGTCTTTCATTAATGTATTACGAGTGGGAGCGATATGATATATATCCAAATGTCAATAGTTTGTCCCGCCCTGAGGTTACACATGACAGTCATCCAAATGTCAGCAGATCCATTCATTGCTGAAACCTTGACTGGTCTCAATGGCAAGTACAGCTGAGAGTATATCAAACTGGTCTAGACTGGTCAGAAGTGTGCCCTTTTAGAACTTGTTTGGAATGGTGGATGATGTTTATATCCTATCTTCCTTAAAGCTGCTATAAGAAGCTCCAACATGCAGGCAATTTAACTTAACAGTTTCCAAAAGCTGACCAAATGTCAGAGTAACCCTGTCATCATCTTAATGGTGCAAATGTTTGGCTTGACCCGAATGCATAGCTGGAGCTAGAAGCTTCATTTGCATGAGTGACAGTAAATGTGATCACAAAGGAGTGTTCTACTGAATCCAATACTAGGAAGTCTGTGGCTAATAAACGCAGTTCTGTTTGGCTCTTTGTTGCCAGTTTCTATTTTTGGAAATAGTTTGAAACAGTTTGGCTATCCCAAGACTTCAAGCCGCTGCTACTTTGTATCATACTTAAATTAAGCCTAATCTTCTTGCACAATGAGGCTGCCAGTTTCCCAGCATTCCAACAGCAAGGCTCACGTGAACTAGGCCTACTGATTGAGAGAGGAAAAAGTAACAAAACAGAAACTTTATCATTGTGATTCTGTGGAAGCAGTTCATGTTTGTCCTCCTGGCAGTGGCATTCCAGAGTCGAGCTTAAAGGGATCTACAAATAGTAAATTGCAGTGTTATGTATATGTCTGGGCTATGGGCCATGCCAGTTATATTGCCCCACTGCACCAGAAGATCCAAAATGTATTGATTCACAGTGAAATACAAGCTGTCTGATTTAGTACTGATGAGTAGATTAAAGGGGTATATATTTTTTAAATAGCGTCAATGGCTGACCACAGAACACGGGCAGGTCATCAGGAAGTCACTGCATCCCATATCGCAGCAGAGACTTCATTGAGCACATCCTGCCTGCAGAGAAGCCAAAACAAACAGGAGAAATTTCCACTTTAACAAGACATGGCTCATGTTCTGCTCATGTACTCAGATCAACAGCAAAGCACAATGTTTATTTGTTTTTGTTTTTAAGGTTGTGGGAGGTGTAAGTTGTAGGTCTGAGGGCAAATTCAAACAAAAACCAAGTTTGGCCTTGTGTGAAACTTCACCCAGAGTTGTTAAATATGAAGAAAAAAAAATGCACGAGAAGAGTACAAGACAAGCATGATTTCGGATTATGATCCCTGATTTCTTTGGCCATACAACAATCTAATATCATTCTCATTCCACAGGCTCAAAACAAGCAGACGGGAATTCTAGCTGCAGCCAAAGTTATTGACACAAAGACCGAGGAGGAGCTGGAAGACTACATGGTGGAGATTGACATCCTGGCCTCCTGTGACCACCAAAACATTGTCAAACTGCTTGACGCTTTCTATTATGAGAGCAAACTCTGGGTGAGTAGAGGGAAGAGCTCTCCGGAGAGACAATGTGATCATTGTTTCCTCTGTATAACCACCCAAGCAGGGGAACAGATGGACCTAATACAGCAATTTGATTAAGCAATGCTCACCTATGAAACAAAAATTAAACCTTTCTCCATATTGTGATGGCTTATCTAATACATGTTTATAGTGGTACAGCTGATGAAGCCTTAAACTGGAACAAAACAGTAAGCAAATGTTGTAGTAAAAGTAAATTCCTTCTGTTCTGTAAAGCCACAGAGGAAATACCCATTCAGTCTTTCAGTCTTTTTTGTGTGTTTTCAGTTAATTGAAACATGGGTTAAGAGTGGGCCTGCCCTATTGTATCTACGCCTTTTACCTGCATCATCTTTTCAGAATGTGCAAGTTTATTTCCTGCTCTAGTATTGTTATCAAACTTTGGGGTCAAAGTTCACATGAGCAGCTAAATAAGCAGCTTTTGGAGCTGTTAATCATCAGGCCAGTTTATAATCCATTCAGGATGTACAATGTCAAGAAAGAAAAAAATTACTCATACTCCACTGTTTTTGTGCTCCTTGATACAAAAGTGTTGTTTCCCATTTATTCCCAGCAGTCTAGGCAGGCCCACTGCAATTTCAGAACCAACCACAAACATTTTTACCCTATTACATATTCAACTAGTGACGACCTCTGAGCCTGAAGAATTAAGACAATACAGAAGAGCCTTTAACTTTCATTCTTTCAAATGACCAGCATTGGAAGACTCCATTGTCTACTAAAAGAAGCCCAATTATATAGAAGTCTATGAGAAAAATTGCCCTATTTTATGCATGATGCTCATCAAGGAATTGATGGACCTTTTAAGTTTAAAATTAAAAGCAGGATATGCTTTATGGGGAGGCTACTTTATGGTTGACAGGTTGCTTGTCTTTTCATTTTAGAATACATTGTGTGTTCAGTTCAAACTTAACTGGAACTAAGTAGATCTAAGTATTGGAATTTGTTTTTCCAATATTGTGTTGCCCTATTTAAAAACTACCACCAGTTTGTCCACTCAATGCAGCACAAAGACTAAATTTTTGGTGTCCCACCCCTGAAGTTACAGTGTTGGCTCTAGTGGTTATCTACTCATTGTATAGATATAAGGTCTTATACCGTGGCCCCTGAGTATCTATATCAGGAGATATGGATTCCCTCAAAGTGAGGGAAGCATTCATGAATGGATAAACAATTTGTGCAGGGAACTCAGTAACTGAGGTGGATTACAGGTTAGACCAACCCAGTAATATCACACTCTATAGAATTTCTATTCATGCTAAGCCAATAACACATTCACTATTGTAAAAACTAATGTGAGTTAATTCAAGCATCTAAAAAGACAGTCGGGTTATTATGAACTCTCATGATTACCTAAGTATTTAATTTCAGTGCATTTTATTGAGCGCCCAGCCCTCTTCCTCCCTATTGTCCTCTGAACAATGGCCACAGTCTGATGTGTTGATTATTATCTTGGGCTGTGTGGCACCTGCAAAGAAGAGAGAGTGTCCAGGACATTTCCTCCTGGAGATGAAAGGCGTTATTCCACGTAATGCCAGGAGGGCTGAGATGTGACTTGCTTTATAACTGCATACTAAATTGTGTCACCCATTGACCTTTGTTTCCCTTTTGCTACAATTTCAGTTGCATAGCAACAGTTTATCAGCTCTAGTCTGTGGAGCTGCAAATGTTTTCATCCCTTTAGGCTTTCAAACATGTAGGTGAGATCACATAAAGTCTCACATCCTCCCTCTATGTGCCACATGAATGGGATAGAAAAAATGTGGGTGCACAGTTCTTCATGTGTTTGTGTCAAATAAACAAGTGGGAGAGGAAGCCACAGCCCTGGTCCGTGGTTCCTCTTTGCCCGCTGCCACTCTGAAAAACCACTGTGGGGGCCATTGTACAGCAGGGCAACCATTAAAACAACAGCACGCCTACAGAGAAACACTAGAATGGTGTGTGTGTTGAATAGGCAAGACTGTTCTGAGACTTCAGGCATTGTATGTCTTGTACGGGCTTTGTTGATGTAAGTAGAACAGTCTTGAAAAGCTCAACTGAATAATGGAATGCCATTGGAAAATGGAGAAATGTTAGAGTAAGTCTTTTCCAGGAGCTCTCAGAAGACTTTGTCACTTATCACTGTAACTGCAGGTTGACCCTCTGATGTGAGCTTGGGCCTTAACCAACGAATCAACCACAATTAGTTTCTCAATGGTTACAAAATTGCACAATTACGGCTTTGCTTCCTCTTTCTGAATGTGTGAACTTTGCAGTGTTTCCCAAACCGCATTGGAGAGTGATGGGTCAGCATCATGCCAGCTTTGTGTCCAGCTTAATAAAGACACTCCAGATGCTGTTCCTTACCTACTGCTTTAATCATACTCACTCCTGCCTCAAGTGCTGGGTCCGTAGAAAATGTAATCCTATTTACAGAATAAGGCTGAGGTCTGGTAATATAGCTAGCTAGCTACCTAGCAGCTGTATGAAACCTTTTCCACAATGTGGCCCCAACTGGGCCAATCCTCTTAGCGTCAACAGCCATACTGAAAGCTCCTAAATGCCTTTAAGGGCTCAGAGTGTTTCATTCACACGGGCTGGGTGGTTCATTCTCAAATTGCCTCGGTCAACTGAGTGGTTGGGATACATGATGATAATGCACACAATGCATGTTCCAGCAGACTGAATGCATGGAGGCAAACATTTCTCTCTGAACTTGAGAACCTTCCAGACTCTCACAATAGAATTGACAGTTCACTGGCTTCAACCACAGCATTACTGCCCCATGAACGGCCTCCACACCGTTCTGTTTGAGATTGCACTGTTAATCTCTAAATAATGAACACTAAAAGTGATAGTTGGGATTTTTTCAATGGGATTGTATGAGGTACCTATCCATAGTCAGTGAATTATATGCAGTAGACGGTGGTCACACATCCCTTGTTTGGGAACGAAATGTATTCAAGCTACTAATTCCTTTTTGAAGGAGTAATTTTGTCTCACAAAACATGGGAGTGGTTTGTCCTCTACTGCTTTGATTGTTTAATTTGTTTGTGTTATTGTGTGACGTGGGAACTAATTCTTAAAATTACCAAGTTCATACAATACCACAAAGTAAACAACTGAGGCAGCGTTAGACCAGGCTTTGAAGAGATGGAACAGCCTGAATAAGATATTATGTTCACTGGAGAAAAATATGAAGGTATCACCTTGGTTTTGAAATCAAAGATCGAAGTCTTTTTTATGGACCTAAAAGGTTGATTTGATCTTGAATTTTGTTTTCAAACTTGTCCAAATCTGTGTGAGTGATTACTTTTCCTTGGTTTAGATTGTCCATTCACCTGACCGGTGAATAATTTGCTGAAACCAAATCTGTGCAAGAATGCAACACCAGTCAGGTGGATGGATCATCTTAGCAAAGCAGAAGCGCTCACGAACACATATTTATTCAAATTTGTGAACAAAATTTGACAGAATTAGACCTTTTGTGCTTTTAGAAAGATCTTTGATTTCATGTTAGGTCTAAAAAATCAAGCAGTTTGTTTATATTTTACTTATAAAATACATATGTTTTGTTGAGTTATGTACTTAAATTATCCTAAATGTGGTGAACCCAGAGTAATCTGTAGATCTTATCAAGAAAACAGTAAGTATCTGTTGCCTATCAGTGGTGTTATGTCC